>JAAGNO010025749.1:51161-75965 GCA_033439905.1 Ceryle rudis
ATCTGTGCTTTCATTTGGAAGCATCAGTATTGATAAAAGTCACCTGGACAAACACCACTTGGGAAAATCAGCCTTGTGGAAACTTGGATAAGAGTAGAATATCATTACAAATACTGAATGCCCTAAGTGACATTTTAGTCATCTCAGTAAAGCTCATGGGTTCAAAGGTGGCCTGGGATCATTTATTTTTCACTATAATTGGTTTCAGTCATATGTTACCATTCCAAAGAATTGGAAGCAACAGCTCAATGCACCAGAATAAGTCTTTTCTCTATCTCAAGAGCAGCCATGATAGAAGATGCCTCCCTTGGAGACCCTGAAGGAAGACAATGTTTGATGGAGAAAGACTGTTTACCAAGGCCTGTGGTGACATGACAAGGAGCAATGGTTTTAAACTGAAAGAGGGTAGATTTAGATTAGACATAAAGAAGACTTTTTTTTTTGCAGTGAGGGTGGTGAGACACTGGACAGGTTACCCAGAGAAGTTGTGGATGCCCAATACCTGGTAGTGTTTACAGACAGATCGGATGGGGCTTTGAACAACCCTCAAAAACATTCAGAGGATGTAGAAGATGTCCCCGCTCATGGGAGGGGGATCGGGCAAAGTGATTTTTGAAGGTTCCTTCCAGCCCAAACCACTCTGATTCCATGAGTCTGTGAAAATCATCCTTGGTAGTTGGTTAATCCACATAGCTGATTTGCCTCAGAGCTGTGTACCTCAGCAGCACAGTGATGAAAAAACAGCAAAGTTTCCATGGAAACCCTGTCTTGAATTCAGCAAAGTTCATCAAACTTAACAAGATTCAGAGGAAACACTGCAGGGCTGATGAATTGATATTTTCCCTGAAACTTCTTAATAGAAGCACTGGAAATGTACACAGAGGTCTTTGTGGTATACGCAGGCCTCTTTTAAGAGTTCAGCAATGCCTTTTGCAGAGCAGAAAGATGTAGTGAATCACTCACATAAATATTCAGTTTTAACTCCACTTGCACCTGCCAAAGCTCCTGCTGCTTTTGCAGCTCAGTGAAGATCTGTCCTGTTACCTGGCCTGGGTGGCAATGCCGAGTAGTTTTATGTATCTCTTCCAGAAATATCCTGATACACCGAAATCTGCTTGTCTAATCTTAAATATCACCACCACCTTACTGTGATCACTGGAGATGAAAGTTTATCCTGCAAGTTTATCATGCCTTGAGAAAACAAATTACTTCCTGACACTCACCCATCTCTCATTTTCAATATCCTTAAATGATTCTCTCACTGACTCCCTGATGTTCATCTTCTTGGTGTCGACCTGAAGCTGACAGCCATCAGAAATTCAAAGAAGTGCCACTTTTCCTAAAGACTGAGAGATAGAAACTAATATTGTAGCTCATTGTGAGAAAGCATGAACCAGAGGAAATAATTTGTCTGAAAAAAACTTCAACAATATCAGACAAACACACATCTGTAAAGGACCACCAAATGAAGACTTTTCACTTACCAGTTGAGAGCAAAGCATGACACCCAGATGGTAAACACAAAGATGCTAAGAAAAAAAAACAGGCAAAGGACATGAAAGACTAGCATAGAAACAGAGATTAGAAATAAACCTTCAATGAAACTCTAAATAATTTTATATTTTCTTTTGTTCAGGTGATCATTTCATCCCTCCTTGTTTGTAGAGCTGAATCTGTTCCAACATCTCCATGTGGCATGGTGGTAGATTTTGAGGGATGTAAAAGAAATGTGTTAGCGGGGAAATATAGTAACTTGTTGAAGGTCATATGCAAATTTTCAGATGTGAAACACCTAATCCTAAAACCTCTCTCTCTCCTTGTAGCTTCTTATACTTTTCTGAGTTAAATTGGTTCATATATACCAAGAAAGTTTTATTGTAGTGTTAGAGGGAATGAAAAAAAGTGTCCTTGAAGATTAAATTGGTAAGGAAATTCCAGTAAAGGAGGATGAGACTAAGTCATATGTGAGAAAGTCTTGCTACAAACTGTTGTTGGTCAAAGCAAAAGAAAAGAAGTGTTAATTCAAAATCATATGAAACCTTCCATATTTCTCTAATGAGTCAGGACTTGCTGGCTATAAGAGAATAATATTGCCAAACCAAGGGACACATTAAAATTTTAATAATGAACTTGACCAGTGCTACAAATCATAGAAAAACTGAAAATCAAGCTGGAAATAACCTTGATAAGTCATCTAACCTTCTGGCCTGTTCCATGACCCATTCAGTATCAAAAATGGCTCATCCAACATGATTGAATCACTCCAATAATTTGCTTTCCTGTCTAACAGATTTATTTGCTCTGAACCTACAATATGCTAACACTGTGAGACATGTCAAAAATAACTTCCTCTGAGTAATCAAGGGATTGGAAACTGGTAAATACTCACTTTTGTATAGTTTATTTTCACAATGTTTGATGCAGTCCTAGTACTTTGCTGAAGAAAATGGTTGTTTAGGTGCACCCATTGCTTTGATTGGGATCATTTTCCCTGTCACAGTAGTTTCACCATTAATCACACAATGCTTACTGGTTTGATCCCTCTTGTCCCATGAATTTTTGGTGAAGGTGCTGAAATATCATTTCCAGAAATGCAGACCTCCTTCAGTGAGTTCAAGATCTCTGAAGGTGATTAAGGGTAGTTCAGCATGCAAGAGTAAGCTGCTCTGTTGAGTTTGTTCAGACACTTCCAGAAACCTAAAAATCTCCCCTTCAAAGCCCATGGCAGTTTTCATGGTGTTCAGAAGCTCCTGGTTTTCTCTGAAGCAGAATGGGTCACAGGTGCAACAAAATTAACTGGGACCAGACAACCCTGATGTACCCCAAAGCCTCTCAGCTTTGGAGATAATTTTCCTGCCATCTCTGATGAGATGGGGATTTCTGCATCACAAGAAGATGCATAAAGCTGAGTGATTTCTTGGCTGGTCAAGGCCTGACCTGGCAAGTCTACAAAATGTTTGGATATTGTCATTCACAATCTAGCAGCAAAATATCTGAGCATGCACAACACTGTGCCACAGCTAATAAAACTCTTCTCCTCAAGCACATTACCAGATGGATGTATAAAGTGGAAGCAAGAGGCCTGTGCCCATCAGCTTTGTTTTCTTCTGTGACATAATGCCCACATTGCCAGTTCCCCAGTTAACACAGGTGAAGACAGCTCAGGCCCGTTCGCTCCATAATAGACAGAGTCAGGAAAAGCCTTCTCCAGGCTTCATTTCCATACACAGTGTATGCTAGAACAGGCTTAGCCAGCAATGTTGTGATGACATTTAGTTAAAAATTTTAAAATAATCTTGAAATTTATTTTCTAGTTTATTTTTAATGCTGCCTGTTGCCAGCACTCAAAGAAATAATTCCTGCTGAAGCACACACACAGATTTCACCTGCAGCTTCTCAAACCAGCAGGAGCAGTTCAGTCTCCTGCTCTGGCACAGCTGAGCTACAGGGACCTCTGCAAACCTCAGCAGGCACTGGTGTAGCCATGACCACATGCATGTCCCATACAGTTTCATTCCACATCAGGGGAAGACATGCTCTGTCCCATCTGCTGGGAAGTCACCTGCTGTGGGCTCCTCCTACATCTCCTCTACGCATCACCTCATCAGGGAGACTTCTGTATATTAAGCTGGAAATAACATCTATATTAGTCTTCCTATCTTTGTTTATCCTGTAGCCCACCTAAATGCATAATAAAGACAAGGGAGTATCAGTTATTTGTAATTTGAACCTTTTACAAGTGGTGCCTTTTAGAAATACTACCTTTAAAAATCTGTTGTTTTGTGCTTTACTACTGAATCCTTCCTAGTATCAGTAGCGTGCATAGAAGACTCTGTAACACTTTTAAATGACTTTCCAGGGCAATGTACCTACTTTTCAGGTATTTCTGAAAACTGGCTCTTTATTTCCAAGCATGGGTAACAGCAGGTTACAGATTCTTTCTTTCCTTTGTTTGTTTCCTTTCTGCTAGAAATGAATGAATTTAATGTCATCTCTCTCTCCTTTTTTTTTACAATAGGGACAGCTGCTGCCTCCTGGTAAACAAGCATTCAGATGGTTTGGAGTACAACTCTTCATGCAGGCAATGCTGTACAGTAATAAAAGATATACAACAACATGCAAGATGCTCTTTCAGCCTCCAACTACTTCTCCCTGTTAACCAATTCAGAACATATTAAGCCATTAAAGAAGAACATTAAGCTTTGAAGTTGATGGGAAGTTTTATCCCTTGTCATTCTCTTCAGCTTCCAAAGCAGGCAAGCAAGAAAGGAATAATAAATTAATTAAATAAATAAATAAAGCAAATAAAAATGCCCTAAGGTGTCAGGATTCTTCATGTGTAATTCTTGTGGGAAACAGGCAAATGAATGCTTTGTCTTTTCTAGGCAACTTGCAGCTGCGAGTGAGTGATGAGAGAGATATCATATACTTTACCTGGAAATCCAGTATGTATGCTAAATATACAAGAAAACAGCCAACAAATAATCATAATTACAATATATATATGTATATATTTTGGTACTTTAAGTCGCACAGCTTGAGTTCCATATGCCTCAACTGTCTGGAGATTTTAAATGGTGTTATGATGGAAATTCTTGTCTCTCAGCTACCAAAGAATGCAGCCAGTCAAATCCCCAAGCAACCATGAATGATAAGCTTCATTTGTGAAAGTAAGGATGTGAGGAAAACATGAAGGGAAAAGTTCTTGGATCCTTGAGTTAACTGACTGAGGTACCATGAAGCCTCTGTTATTACTGTTCCTGGAAGAAAAGTTGCTGTGCACTTGGCTTCTGAGTTTCACTCATTTCTACCTCCCTTTAAAGGAAATGTGTTTTGGGGGAATATTAGTTCAGAGAGTTAGTTGTTATTTCAAGGCAACCATGGGAAGGTGTATGACCTGCAGTTTAGCACATGGGATCCAGGTAGCTTACAGAAAATCTCTCAATTTATTTTAACAGTTACCTTCAAAGATAAGGAGAAAATATCACTGATCTACAGTCAGGATGCTGAGATGCATATTTATGTTGCACGGTACAAACCCTGAGCTAACAAAGACAGAAAGTCAGTAAATCCATCTGCCAGGGCAAGCTCAAAGGCAGAAGTGTTGCTCTCGGATGCACATTAGCTGTCCTTCAATCATGGTAAAGTGCATGTTTATGATGCACCACCTTTGGATATGGACTGAGTCCCCAAGCATAAACTCCCTATGGCAGAGAAAACAAAAATTGCTTTGGAATATAATAGCTATGTCTAGAAACTAAATTTGAATCTGACTCCTGGACCTCATTCGGGAATCCATCTTTTTCCAGGGAGCAGCTGAGGCATGAGCTGAACTTAAAAGATACAAATGAGAAAACCAAAAATTTGTTCTTAAGCCCTTTGGCCAACCCACTCCCTTTATAATTATTACTTTAAGACTGTAATAATGGCTATTAAAGGGCTTTATAAAAATCATCCAAGTGTATAATTGTTTGTACTTCAAATGCCCATGTAAAAAGCACTGCAGATGCTCAATTTACATTTAAAGTTCAGGAGCCAGGCTAACAATGCTTATTTCCATGTAAATCTCAGCTATTTCTAAAAGCTTCAGGGACGATGCTTTATTTTCCTTCTAGACAGTACTATCACCTTTCTTTGATTAACCTCCTTATTGAGTCTCTGCTCAAGGTCTCCAGATGAAACTGGACTGACAGTGACATCTTGCAGGCAGATATGTAGCTTAGCCAGTAGTATGGCATTTTGGAATGTCCCATTTCGTGTTACGAAACTTGAATATTAACATCAGAAAGGCTCCTGTCAAAAACTGTTATGGCAATGAACACTCCAAGAATGTGTTTTAAAATACTGTTTGTAATTTTTGTAAGGTCCATAAAAACAAAATAATCAGGTCTCAACATTTATTAATATGTTGATTATTTGACACCATTTACCTGTAGAGATTTTATGCTTTCTAAGAGTAAATATTCCTTCAAGGGAGAACACAAATATTAGGAGTATCCAAAAATCGAATGCTCTTTCCTTTTCTGATTACCTTCTCAGCACCAACTTCAGAGCACCTGCTTTCAGATAGTTACAGCTACGTGAGATGAATTGTTTCTGATCCAGTTTTACTGTCAGGAGTCCAGTCTATTTGAATGACTGGCAAATCATCTCTCGTATAAAGACAGGCTGAAGGAGGTGGGGCTATTCAGCCTGGAGAAGGCTCTGGGGGGACTTTACAGTGACCTTCCAGTACCTGAAGGGGGCCTACATGAAGGCGGGGGAAGGCCTATTTAAAAAGGTTCATAATGATAGGACAAGGAGCAATGGTTTTAAGCTGGGAAAGATTTAGACTGGGTATTAGAAGAAAGTTCTTTAATATGAGGGTGATAGATCACTGGAATGGGCTGCCCAGAGAGGTGGTGGAGGCTCCATCCCTGGAGTCATTCAAGGTCAAGTTTGATGGGGCTCTGAGCAACCTGCCCTAAGTAGAGATGTCCCTACTTGTGTATGGAGGTTGGAGCAGATGACCTCTAGAGGTCCCTTCCAGCCTAAAACATTCTATGATTCTATGAAATCACTGTAGGATTTAAGAAGGATCCAGTCTTTCTGGAAAGATTTTGAAAGTGTGTTCTTTTTTTTTTTTTTTTTCTGACTTTTCTCTTCCTCTTTTGTGGCTAGGACACATGTACTGAAGGCACATTGCTACTCCAGACAAAACTTCTTCTATGGCCACTGATGATCTAGTGGGCAGGATTCTGTGTGATAAATGGCAGTTACGGAACAGAGAAAGCTGAAAGCTATTAATGCACTGAAGTTTTCCTTTTGTCCAAAATAAATGTGGATGGTACTTCATTAGCAGCAAGGTCATGACAAAAAAAGCCTGAATGTAAGAACTCTTCACCCATGCTCACTTCAGGTCAAGTTATATCTGTCTCTTTGGGTGCTGTGGAGATAATACATCTCTTTCCAGAAGAAGGAAAGATGTTCCCTGAAAAAAAAATGCAGATCACTGCACAGAGGTCCTTACCCATGAACCTTCCTCTTCTCTCAGCCCTTCAAAACCTTTTACTGGAACATAATGTCACAAAAGAACTTACTGCATTTCTAACAGCCCTGAGATGGTACTCTTCTTTGGCATGATCAATTGCCTGCCCAGAATTGGACTTGAGTTGAACTTGAACCTAAATTAATCTCCTCTGGGTGGGACTCTCAAACAGCAGGTGAGTCACTGAACTGGAAGTAAGCTCATTCTCAAATGGCTTGGAAAGGTTTCATGACATTCATCTGATGTTCTTATTTTCCCCAAGGTCATAGTCTCCTTTACTGGAACTCTTTTGCTGTGTATCCAGAAGTATGAATGAAAGCTTGTCCTTGAACATGTGCCAAAGGCATCCATCCTTTTCTGACCACCACCAGAGAGGTGCCTGGCTTCCTACTGTTTTCCTACACCAAGGGAATGTTGGCCAAGTGACACCATATAACTTGGGGAAGGACATGTGGACAAGTACAGGGAACAGCTATGCCATTCCTTTGTGTGCTGCTGGATCTACAGGCTTTAACAGCAGCCACTGTCTTCACAGGTGTAGCATGACAACTGTAGAAATCTTAGATATGGGATTAACCTGGGTATAGCTTATTAGAGCTCAGGCAAGCCACCATAGATAAAAGTAATGGACAAACATCAGGTTTTCTCACTAAAGTAAGTAATTACCACATTACTATAATCCCAAAATTAGATTAAAAAGAAGATGACTCCTATGGGTTCTCTCTATTACATTCCATGTACAATAATATATGACATCAACAAGATCATCCAGTAGATGCAACTAGTAAGTTAGCCACCTGATCAGTCACATATTCACATCATCCTTTGAAAATGGTTTGGATGAACCACCAAGAATAATAAAAAAGAAACCCTCTATGCAATTCCCTCCAGAGACTTGCATTATACTAGTCCAAAGATCTTGTGGTCCTGTTTCTATTGGTTAGTCAGCAGGACACCTCCATCATCTTAGTCTGTAACTCAGCATTCCCTGGAAATGGAAGTATGAATTCAAATTCTTCAGATATAGAAAACCAAGTACCAAGGTCTTACATTTCCTCAGAGAGTGCCCTCACCACCAATATACTGTATTTAAAAAGGTGCAAATCCTCCCCTTACTGTGGCTGGGAGGGAAAGGTCAGGGCAAAGGGTGCACACCATGTCTAGAGATCTGAACCTTCCTAGGAACTTTCGGAACCCAGAAAAGTCCCTTACAGGGGCATAGGAGCGTGTCTACTTCAGTCTATCTTAATTAAACTGTGATCAGTTAAAACCATTTTAGACAAGATGGACAACGAAGCTTCTCAGTTAAACAAAGGTGACAACATACCTGGATATAGAAAGTAGCAGAAAGTGAGGGACGGAGTAAATTTTCCAGGAGAAGCAGCAGAACAAAAAAATTTCACTCTCAGATAACTAATTAGGGTAGACAGGCTATTTTGGATCATCCTTGTAAATCTGTACCTATAAAACCTGTGTAAATTGCCATAAGTGCCTTCATACTGTAATGACACAAGAAACAGTTGTGTCTTTCAGTCATTTTCCTGAGCTGTCACACACAGCTCCATCCTGCAAGGCCCTCAGCTTTTCTCTGGGGCACAAGAAACTTCTGCTGATACTGGTCAGAGGCTGATGTGACTCCACAGAATCCAGCAGAGCCAGATGTGGAGGTTAGAGTGCAAGAAAAAAGCCCTGTGGCTCCCCTCTTATTCACAAGGGTGCAAACTGAGAGGCATTAGTCTCTGTACAAGGGCAGGCCTGTGAGATAGGATGACTGTTGCCACAAGGACCACACAGACAGGAAATGGCAACTTGTTTTAAGGCAGAGAGGTGAGAACCTTGTGTTCTCTTTTCACAAAAGAATAACACAACCCATGTGGCAAGCATCCTGGAGCTCCAAGTGCCATCTCCTAATAATATGCAAAACACCTGCCTGGCGAGATCAGGATTATTTGAGCTGAGCTCATGCATTGCATGGATTTTTCTAATGAATCCCTCTTTAGCATACATTTATGCCAGTTGACAAAGTGAAAGAAGCAATTTCCTTAAATATTGAGTATTCATACGTAAATTGCAGCCTAGTGGAAACTTCTCCTATCCAAACGGAATCCTTTATCTATTTCTGTTATATAAGAAAAGCAAATAATTTCTTATCGGTTGACTTTGAAATACAGGCAAGTGTTCACTTGGAGCATTATGAAGTGTCAGCTTTTCTACAGCATCTACTTTTCATGCTCTTAATTTCTCATTTCATTATCTCGCCTTATGGTCTTGCCATGTCAGTGTTTTGATTCGATGGCTTCCATGTGACAAGAGTTCTTGCTGTGCAAGCGATACAAATACGGCTTTAAAAGTGGTACAACTTGCTATTAAGGCAGTGCCCTTCCACAGGAATTTCTTTAAGTTGCAATGAGACAAGGCACACCAGAGAAATTTTGATATGCACAGCAGGCTAAGCCCTCCTGCAGTCCCTGCCATGGATTGCTTTGCAAAATCTGCCTTTTTTTTCCTGATTTGAAGAGGTTTGATCTGTTATTGCCCTGGTAAAGGAGAAGTAGTACCTCAAGCTTTTCTCTGAATGTTCCCACTTCAGTCAGTGGGATGTTTGCCAAGTTCTTAACCTAAAAATATCATTGTTCTAATGCCCAAAGAACAGGATACCATTTTTGCTTGGCTTTCCCAGAGTAGGTCCATACCCCAAAGAGAGCATGAAAAGTACATCTGGGGCAGTCTGTTTCTGCCTTTGATGACCAAATTGATATCCCAGTCCTCAGAAGTAATCCAAGGAAAACATCAAGTTTGGTTGTGGCCATCAGGAGTCTTAAGCCTATGTCTGCTGCTGTCAGGGAGAGTGTGGAAAAAAACAGACACCGGTAGGTCTTGAAAAGGCACAACAGAGGACACAGCCTTCATACAGCATGGATGAGTCTGGTATCTCTGTTAAAAATTAGATTGAAATTAGATTGTAACGAGTAAAAAGAGTTGTCCTGGTCCTATGCATAACGTGGTAAATAGACCTGGAAGAAGAAAGTCAGCTTTCGTGAGAGACTACACTTGGTACAACAACAGAAATTAAGCAATGTAATGCTGAATAAATACTTGTTCTCTTCTTCCTATGTGGCAAAGATGTATCAGCATATTCAGTTGCAATATCTCTCTTCTGGCTTTATTCCCTCCCCACATAACATCTTGGAAAGAAGTGTTACAAACCTTGACTCACTTGGAGAATCCCACTGCAGAGAAGTGAAGTGAGAAAGGACTGTTCACATGAATGAAGCAAATGCCTGGAAAGGGATCAGTCTGTAGTGCAAAGGAAGTGCCTGATCAAATGTATTCAGTGAGAACAGGGCAACCCCCATCTGCACTACAACTTTGTAAGAATAGGAGCCCAAGCTTACATCTCTTCAGATAGTAGGATTTCTTAAGATGCAACATTAATTAGCATAATGGGAAATTGCACCACTGGAATGAGCAGAATCGTTTGTGTACATTCCAGCTGTATTTATGCTGTGAGCTGACTCACAACTCAGAGCAATTCAAGTTGAAGATCGCCGCTCTCATTTACCAGTCTAAAGGAGGAAAAGACCAAATTCTGTATACAGATGAGAAGGCTGGAGGTTTTCCTCTTATTGCAGATTCATTTTTGTTGACAAAGGTTTGAAGCAATAGCAGGCTGGAGAGGGCACCAAGGGTCAGTGGTAGGTTTGAGAAAGATTACATCTTGCAAACATTCCAGAACTCCTTCAAAAAATCGTTGCAGTGTTCGACTGGGGCTTGTGGTCTAAGTCGAAGGAAAATGTTGCCAGAGATATACTTAGGACTCATCAGTGAAACATCTTAATTCCTCCTTATGCTTTGCCTCCTGTGAAATAAAGAATCTCCTGTTTACAGATCTCATTTGTATGAAAAGTGAAGTGGAATAGTTACCTACTCTTATAATGTTCAGCAGTTCTGGTGTTTGCACTCATCAATTGCTCTTGGATGACTTCTAGTGTCAGCAGTAGTCATGGCCTTCAGAAAGAGAGAGAGCAAAGATTGTGATTAGTCTCATGTAAGAGCTCCTGGCACATGCAGATAAGGAACAGCTGAGATGTAGTTTGCAAATGTCCATCTGGGTACCTCACACTACTGTGTACGAACTGTCTCCTTGGCATATTCCCAGGCTGTCAGTTGACTTATTCCTGGAAAGGTATTCTAACAAAGATTGCATTAAACATTCACAGAATCATAGAATAGTAGGGGTTGGAAGAGACCTCTGGAGATCATCGAGTCCAACCCCTCTGCCAGCACAGGGTCACCCAGGGCAGGCCACACAGGAACAGATCCAGGCAGGTCTTGAAAGTCTCTAGAGAAGGAGACTCCACAACCTCTCTGGTGTGGATGTCATACTACGAACTAAAATTGTTTCAGTGATATATATTAAAAAAATTATAGTTACACATTTCTGAGTCAGTTTATCTCTTTGTTCACAAACTTATTCTTCAAGACTGTCTGTCACAGTGAAATTGAGACGCTGTGTCATATCCACCTTAAAAGGATATTGTCTCCTTTAAGAATGGAAGGAAGAAGGAGATGGAAATGGGAGAGTGAGTTTAAGCCATATCTTTAGTTTAGGTCCTTAAAGGTAACCACACTGATTGGAAATAGAAGTATGTTGTGCTTTAATTTTATTATAATTAGTCTGTTTTCATTTTTCCAGCATGGACATTTATTTTAACAAAAGCAACATGCTTTCTAATTAAAAAACAAACAAAACAACCAAAACCAAAACCAAACACTACTACCACCCCCAACAAACAAACAAACAAACCCCATCAAACTTATTAGATTAATCAACATCTCTTCAAGTAGCATTTTGGAAATTAACTTTGTAACTCTCCTGATTGAGCTAAATACCAGCTCTGTATCTTTATTTTTCTAAATCAGCCTATTTGGGAATGGATCAAGCAGATCTCCAAAGTTAGACTACTTATGATTCTGGGTTAAATTCTTCAGAAAAATTGTCTGAAGAAATTATGCACCTGGCTCAGTTTATATATGCAGAAGGAAAATGATCTCCTTCAAAAACAAAAGGTGAGTGGTTGTAAGACTTGTTGATGGGAAAGGGGGATTAAAATCCTGTGTCTGAACCAGGGAATTTATCTTGTATTTTGATCTTGTCTTGGCTTTGTCCTCATCATAAGGTTACATAGCCATCCTCACAGGGATAAAAAAATTGTTCATTTCTGGTCAATTTGAACTGAAATTGTTTATTTGTTTGTAGGTCAGTCAGTGAACTGAAGTATCCCTTTCCTCGTGCAATTCTTGCTTTGCATAAAACAAAACTAGGGCAGAAATGGTTTTGATTTTACAGAGAAAGCTGCATCTTTATGAAGCACTGACAAGAATCTGAAGTTATAGGGTACAAAGGGGATCAGGATGTTACAGGAAAGACACCGGGAGTAAATATCAGGGGGTAATACATCACAAAAGAACTCAACACAGGCAATTAATTGAAGAACAGCAAAACAAGGTTTGAAAGACACTTCCATATTTTTGCAGGCATTTTGATCCTACTGGAAAATGTCTGAAAAAATGGGAAAAAAACCCCAAAGAGAGCTAGCAAACTGTACCTTTGGCCCTAAAAAATGCTTATCTTGTGCCTTGTTAGCATCTGGAAACTAATTTCTGAATAATATCTGCTTATTTGCTTTGCTTACATAATATATCACTTCAGCTTTTGGTTTCTCATACATATTCTGACCGCTGGGAACTCATGTTTGTCTGAACACTTGTGGGTCACAGATTGGAAATCTCCAGTAATACAGGCTGTTTAGTTAGGGATCTTCATACCCCCAAGAAATTCTTCTGGTCCACACATTTTTAAGGAGCTTGAGGCTTTTGGTGTTATTTTCAGAAGCAGACACATAGGCAGAGTGTCCTTTGTACACACCAGGAAGCTGCTGCTTTGTGAAATATTAAATCTGAACAAGGACTACTTGAAGAAGGGGAGAATTAAAAGCAAATCTCTTGTATCAACTATATTGCAGTGCTTACATGAATCAATTCACTCAGTATAGAATTTCAAAACATCAATATTAGTTATGGTTTTTTGCTGGTGAGGCCTAGAGGTTAGATCATGAGTGTGGTGTTCATGAGTATCAGACTTTAGTGCCTGTTAATGGCTTGTTGCTTGATTTTGGCTGGGTTTTTTTTTTTTTTCAACTGAAAATCAGGTTTTCCAACTTTAAAATAGGGAGGTGTTCTGCAATCTGTTGTGAGCTATGTGGACGCTGCATTTGCTTATGGGGCTTCTGTTTTCTCCTCTCCTTGTACTCTCTCCTTCTAGATCTCCAGGGTTCTTCCTGGAGATGGAGATGGGTTAGTAATAATAAGAATGACAACAAAGTCACCATAGAAAATTCTTGTGAAGGCCACACAAAAAAATATTGTGGAGGTGTGCTAGTTATTTTTGTCACAATGTGTTGTTAAGCCACAGAATGTCTGCTTTCAAATGAAGGTATGCAACACTGAATATCACAGGAATATTGTGATGAGAATTTACGCAAGACTAAACCAAACTAAACTACAGTGATGAAGGCTATGGTTCATATACCCTAACTTCTAATGCCTGCAGTTGTAGATTAACCCCAGCCAAGAACTAGATTAACCACACAGCTGCTTGCTCACTCTTCCCTCAGTGGGATAGGGGAGAGAATAGGAAGGGTAAAAGTGTGAAAATTTGTGGGTTGAGATAAAGACAGTTTAATAATTAAAGCAAAAGCTGTGTGCCCCAAAAAGCAAAATGAGGAATTCATTCACTACTTCCCGTCAGCGGACAGTTGTTCAGCCATCTCCAGGGAAGCAGGGCTCCATCAAGCATAAGGATGGAATATCCCTTTGGTCATTTGGGGTCAGCTGTCCTGGATGTGTCTCCTCTCAAGTTTTTGTGCACCCCCAGCCTACTCACTGGTGGGGTGGTGTGAGGAGCAGAAGAGGCCTTGACTCTGTGTCAGCCACTGCTCAGCAGTAAGTAAAACATCCCTGTGCTAGCAACACTGTTTTCAGCTGTCGCGTGAAAAGGGTAAAGTAATTTGGCAGAAAATAAACCCCCTTGCGTTCCAGCTGGTCCTCAGATATCAGAGGGGCTGAGGGTAACTAGGTTTAGATTCTAAGTGTTGTCCAATTTGGCACTATTAGTCCGGTCACGTTCAGTCTGTCTGAACTCTCACAGCTCCGGGTTTACTAACAGTGCACTGGACTCCCTGGTTCTAGATGTGCTCCACAGTCTCACACAGCCAGTAAGGAGCTGATGGTGCCCAATGAAAGAACTTCTGCAACTAGCAGCATGAATAGTGCAGTTTATTAAGAGCAACAGATACAAGCTCTTGTAGATTGCTGGTGGTAAATTCACTGTCTGCAAAGCATGTGCAGGTATACCAAACGTGTTACATTAAAAAGCAGTTCAGTAAAATTTCTAAGTTTCCCAGGGATATACTCGGAAAGTCCAGATCTTACCCAAAGGCGTCCTATGGGGGGGAAGTGAGGTTCAGCCCGTCGACTAATCCCAGGAGTCAGATCAGCGATAGTATCATCTCTGATTTGTCCACAATGATGTCTTCCCTGACATCTCCCCTTACTTAAATCATTTTTAAAATATTTTTTTATCTTCAAGGTGGAGCTTGAGTGACTCTAGTCATAAATACCTTTATTATGATTGTAGTAAATTTCTCTCGCTTTGCTTTCACAAACTCAGTGAGGGGGTGGTTGCACTTTGCGATGGAGGTGTGTTTTGCTATATTATGATGAGCTAAGTTGGCACAAAGGACAGTACTTTGTCAAAACCTGCGTCAAACAGGCAGCTTATCAGTCCTGTAGTACCACCAAGTTCCCATCTTTGCCATAATCTCACAGGGCCTGGCCGTGGAATCGTCACTCCACTCCATCCCCCGTGCTGCGTGCAAGCAGGTTTGTCTAGGGAACTGTTGTGAAATGGATTCCTTGCATGCCAGTTGCACTTTACTCTGAAAGTTTGTTCGATGTTATACCTTTCCTTATGTATGAACAATGCTGCACCTTTAATATGATTTAAATTTTTAAGTCACCTCCAGTCATTATTCCACATCAGCACAAATCCAAAACACATGCCCACACCAGATACTATGAAGAAAACTAACTCTATCACAGACAAACCAAATACAGCAGTCTAGAAGTCTATAGCCAAAGTAGTTTTCTAGGCAAAAGTATACAAAGCAGAGATCTAACCAATGGTCAGAACACATACAGGATGAATCACTTCAATACTTTAGACAAGGGCAAATAACTCTGAACTTCAGAGAGTCTACTGACTTGCTCTATGCTGACCGTACAAGGAACTTGAAGTGGTTTGCTCAGATCAAGTCATCTCAATTGTGTACAACATTGTTCAGTGAAATTAATCCCCACCAAGTTGTCAGTCTCAAGAATACAAGATTTGCACCCCACTCTGTGGAAATTTACAAGGTTCCTGTTCCTGTTTGAATTATTGAGCATCTCCCCTTATCTTTCCTCTTCCAAGAATGATTCCTCCTCCAACAGTCCCTCATCCTCCTCCATCTCTCCTTCCTTGGCAGGGTAAATCAGAGCAGCATTGCTGCATACACAAGGTTTGTGAGAGACTCTTGGGTCTTGGAAGATGACTGAGCTTCCTAGCTGAGGGAAAATATTCTGCTGGGATATGTTTGCCTTCCTTCCAGAGGGACAAGAGTCCCTAACATCATCCTCTTCTGGAGCCTCAGTCATATTATGAAGTCCCCAGAGACAAACCCCAACTGCATAAAGGTGGACACAAGCTGTGCAATTAGTGTATGAGGGGATGCAGAAAGAGAAATAATGACCCTTCCAAGACCCCATATTTCTGAAACCTCACTGACTCCTTTCCTCACCTCATCTCTTGAGCGGCTTAATATTATTAGCGTAGCTCATGGTTTCATGACACTAGTCTTTGGAAGTCCAAACTGTATTGCAGTTCCCACATGTGCAGATATATGCTCTTATATTCAAAGTAGATGCTGAAAGAAGTCATTGACATGATTTTTCTTAACAGTAGGACTTGGATTCAGAGGACAAACCTTTCCCTTTTCCTGTCTCTTTTCCATTCCAAGTGCCTCTGGGAATATTGGGCGCAAAGTCACATATTTGCTATTATCTCTGACAGCCAATATTGTTCACACTTTAAAGATTAAAACTGGAATTGTATTTCATATAAAAGGTGGTATCGATCCATGGCCTTGTCAGGGCCATGGTGGCCCTATTTCTGCTTGAGAGAAACAAATAGTTCCTGGTTGTCCTTTTCCTAAGCTTAATTTTTTTTTTCCCCTTACTATAATGCTTTAGGATCTGAGCATCCTTTTTTGGTTAGAGATGTGTCTCCTTGGAAATGAGAGCAGTCTTACCCATCTGTAAAAGCCATTGGTTTATGCTCAACAGTGAACATTTCTCCCCCAGATTTGTCAATCCTCAAACACATCCTATCCGAAAGGTTTGAAGGAGGCCTTTTTTGAGGGTTTGTTCTGTTGGGATTTTTTCCTAGTTTCTGGGGAAATTGAGGGGCCTTGAGCTTGTCAGATTCACCTGAGATTGCTTCTGACAGCAGACAAACATAGGGAAGATAAAAGATTTATCTCTACCAAAAAAAAAAAAAAAGCTTTAGTAACATGACAGCAAAATTGGAAACAAACAGAGAAACATAAAAACCAATAAAAGGTGAAGTGAGATTATACTGTCCCCTTTTCTAGCTGCCACTTTGGATTTCTCTGTGGGACACCAGTGTATTTGGACACAAGGTCATGATCCAATAACACTTCTCCCATCTGAGTGTTACTATTCAGAATTGACAGCCTCACTAAACATCTTTCTTCACTGACATGCAAGGCTTTTCTGGATATGAATAAGTTTCACTGAAGCTTCTCAGCAGATTTAAGGATTCCCCAGGCTTTCTTGTAACTAAGGAAACCTTGTCCTGCTGCAAAATTTTCTAGCTGCCTCCTGTCTGCCACAAATGCAGATGGAGCACCTCTGGCTAAAGCAATGATAGCTTCACTTTGATATGTAGACAGCACCTTTGGAGGGCTGATTCATCCTCCCTTAAGGACTTTTATCTCCAGAAGTCAACAGAATTTCACCCTCCTCTTCTCACAATACAAATGAACATATCATCAAAGCTTATTTTGTAGTCACCACCCTGAACACAAAGAATAAAAAGATGTGGGGCCTAAGAACATGCTGTTCAGACTAAACACCTCTCTCCCTGCACCACCCTCCCTCAGCACCACTGCTGGTTTTAGGGTTTATTGAGCAGTACTTGAGCAGGGTTATGTCAGGGTTGGTGAAATCCTAGCTATGTGTGTAACACTCAATGTCTCTGGTGTCACAAGGATATCCAGGAAGACCCCTTCCCTCAGTCTTCTAGGGAACTAGCCTGCACCCCATGAAGGGGTTTTCACCCATGATCACATTCATTTATTAAATTTCCCAGGCAGAAGGACAGATAATGATAATGAGGACTGTGGGAACGATGAGGTGCTTTAACAGTCCAAATCTGTTTTATTTGTGACTCAGACCAGGAAATAAAGGCTCCCATCTTCACTAGAAACCAAAGCAGTAACCTGAAAGGCTCCTGGGAAGGGTAATGTTAAGGAGAAGGTGTGAGTTTAAGGGGGAAATAGTTCATGATTCATTGCAGAAACAGTTAGAGGTATTTTTTCCTCACTCAAATACAGTACATCCCTCAGCCATTCAGGGGTGGAAGAAACCCTTTAAGACAAACTTTCAGAGTCCCATCAGATGTACTGTAATGATGGGCACATATGTAAAGCTGGTAAGCAGGACACCTGATTTATCCTTCTAGTCCACCACTGCTTTGCAAAACCCAACTGTGGGAATATCTCATCACTTCTGTGTGTCTTTGTCTACATTCCAAATACATGTGTGCAGAAAATGAAAACTCTTTATTAAAGTTTGACATACCTAAAACGGCACATTCCTGTCCTGGTCAGATGCAGGAAGAATGAAAATAATAAAAAATGGCAGATTCTTGTCCTGGTCAGGTGCAGGAATAATGGAAATAATAACGATCTTTGCTTACGTGCAGCCTTATTATTCATTTGACTTGAACGTACACCAGACACAGAACTGGCTTTTTGTCAGCCCTTTGGTTCCTCCTTATTGAGGTACAATGCAACATGTTTGCTCATTTGAGAATCTGAGCACAGGGGACTGTAGGAGATGTATTAGAATGAGTAACATTATTCACTAGACAAGATTTTAAAGTAGGAGAATAAAATCTTGGTTTTCTCTGCTCACCGTGGAGCAAAGCACTTTGGTCAACACAACCTCATGCAACAACTCTTAATTTCTTCCTGTTTTCCCATCTGCCTATGCTATAATTATAAGCCAAAAAAATAACAATAAATATCCATTGATATGGTCACTGAGTCAAGCACTCCTAGCTTTGGAAATACTACAATCAATCTTAACTTGTAGTGTGCTGTTAATCCGTGGCACTATAATTTTAATCCCATGTGCATTTATGTTACTATTCATATAGTCTTTAATCATATAAATATCTTTTAACTTTCATCATTGAGAAACTCTAACAGGAAACTTCATGGTTGTTTGATGATGGCAGGAGAACAGCGAGACTTAGAATCGTATTTTTCTCACATCAGGATAAAAAGATGTGTTAGCCCTTGTGAGTGAAAAACATGCTTCCTTATTCCCCAGGCCTAAAGATAGCCCTGTCTTGTGGACCGTAATTAAAACTCTTCATCTTGAATACCCAACCTGATATAGCCTAGAACTATTAGTCCAAAGGAAATCCTGCTCAGCTTTTGACTGGAAGACATCCAGAAGAGAGACCATATTTGGGAATTTTGCTTCTAGTGTTGGCCAAAACTGCAGGACTAACACTGTGTTCAGATTTAGGTTTAGATTTTTCAGAAATTCTGAAATAAATGAAATATTTTACTAACCTTAATCCTGAAAATCACCAAATCCACTTTGGTTAAATTCTGTAAAAATAAAAACAAATAAGCTAGGATCTGCTAAGGCAGATACCAGGGGAAAAAAGTTAACCTAAGCAAGAATAAAAGGTCGTTGTAGATAATCAAATATCCATGTTTAAAATTCAAAAACTCCAGCATCCTTTGCTCTCATACCAATGCTCTGTTGTCATGCTCGCACTGGTGCAGTTCAAGTAATTGAAACAAAGAGGAAGGTCTTGATGGGTGCTGATTCCACTCTAACTTTCCTTGCTCGCCAGCAGCTACTTGCTCAATCCCGAGTGATGTTATGAAGTCCTGTTGAAAAAGGAGAGAAATGAAAATGCTCTTGGAGATTCAGCAGCATTTATTTTGTATATCACAGAATTATCACATCTTATTATCACAGTATTATTATTATTGCTGTCATTGTTATTATTGTGATACTACTTTCATAATATTGAATGATACTAAAGGCCGTCATATTTCTGGATCTTTACCTTCATACCTAAAATTGCAGCAAATCCAGTACATGATAAAAGGGAGCATAGTACTCAGAGCTTAAGGTATCACCGTGTAGGAACTAGAAGGGTATTTCTGCCTAAGGAGAAGAGCATACAGGCAGAAATGGGCTCAAGCTACCCTGGTGCTAAGCTACTAACATCAGACCCTTATTATCTGTCACGTTGTACTGAAGTTATTTGTCTTTCCTTTCAAGATTATTGATCCTCAGCAAGACCCAGGCACCAAATGTTCAGACTGCTGGCTTGGCATGGCGTGAGGTGGAGACAGGGCAAGTCTAACTTCACCTTCTCATGTAAATGTAATCAGAGGTTTCAGTGTCAAAGACTGCAGAATGATCTCCACCAAGACACAAGGATCCTTTTGTCTTACTGACCTCACCAAGTAGAGACTTTCTATGTAAATATAGAAAATCAATCTAGCCTAAAGGAAATTCTGTGCTGCCCATATAATTCTTCTTGCAAAAGGACAGTAGAAAGAAGGAAACTAACACCACAGATGTTATTCATACTTAGCCATATTGCTTAATATACTCCTAGGAGTTGTTCTGATGATGCAACAATGTGAACATTAAAAAAGCAGAATGGATTTCCAAGGGTTTAACTTTGAGAGTCAAACCATTTACTAACTTAATCCTTCTCCTGGCAATTTTCTTGATGTAAACATTGTCATCTGAGTTACACCGGCATTTCCATTTCAGTCTCGTTTCCAGTTGCTGGTGAGGCTGTTGACATAATTTAGAGCAACTCTACATTACAATCCAAGCTGTTCTCACTTTCAATTGGCCTGTAACCTATACAGGAGTAAGATAATGGGGAATTATCTTCTCTTAGCCCTAAATTTCCCATGTCTTCCCTCATCCCCTGGAAAGGTAAAATAATGACCAGTAGTTTTATCAGCATCTGAGTCAAAGTCACTATTTCAAGTTCATTTATTCCTCATAGCACAAAAGAAAGCTGAGGGACGATGCACATTTTTTTTCCCCTGGCTTGCCTTATCTCTTGCTTGATACGACACTCTCCAATGCAAATACACCGTGATTTCAAGGGGAAAGCCAGAGAAAAAGTGTTGCTGAGTTGATGGATATTTACTTTGACTTCGTGACTGGAGGCAAAACACAAAGCAGGAAATACCTGAACAACCTATAAATGAATTCACAGTTGTCATTTCTCCAATCACTGGACCAGATGATCTCATTAACAGAAGCACACTTTATCAGTGGAAATTGTTGCTATAATGCCTTGATCAAAGTAAATGCATGGCTGGGTATCAATCACACACATTAAGAGCCAAATATTGCAAATAGCTTGGATATGTTAAGGTAGAGCTGAAGGAATTTTACCTTTCTCTGCATTATTCATATCTTTCATCAGGTAAAGCATTTTTCCTTCAGTGCTCAAACAGAGATGTCTCAGCAGGGAGCATAGACTTGCTGGAGCCCCTCAGGATACTTAAATCTACACAGACAGTAGGGGAGCTTCTTAAAGACATAGACAGCTTGTAGATATCTATACCTCAGTGAGTGATACATCTCACTAGCCATAATCACCTGCAGCAAAAGCACCCTGGACTCCACCTGTACTCAATAAAGAGCAAGTCAGGTAATCACTGAGTAAACACCTGAATTTGGTTGGGGGAAGTCCTACAACTCTCAAAGCCAGCCCAGTTCTCATATTCTCTTCCACAAAACTAAGCTTACACATGCTGCAAGATAAAGAAGATTTAACTTGGACAAAGTTAAAGTGACTTAACTTAGATGAAGGAACTATAAAAGAGCAGTGCAGGGTACAGGGCAACACAGACCTTTGCCTTCCCTAGGTTCCACCTACTGCACTAGTCAATTCTGCTTGCATGGAAGCACTATTTTCTTTAAGGTAGGGTTTTTTTTTGTTTTTCTTTCAGATAGGTGTCTTTTAATGAAATATGGAAGTGGAGAAGGTTTATCTGTTTCACAGATATCTTTTTGGGAATATGTGCCTAAATGCACATGCAGATTAGTCAGTGGCTTAGCTGTTTAAGTGCTGACTGAAATGAAAGCCTCTCCTGCCCTAAGTCTTGAAAGGAGACAGGAACTGGCATTTTCTTGACAAACTGTCCTTTTCATCCAAAATTTTAATACAGAACAAACCCAAACCTTGATGCCTCCACCTTCTGATAAAAGAGAATTCTGCTTTTCATATGGCAGCATGCTGCAGAGAGTGCAAGAGAGAGGGTTCATATGGCTTCTGTGAAATGTTCTTGCAGAGCCATTTTCACAGCCAGCCTTGACTGTGCTAGACCTGCTCTCCTTCAAGAAGGATCAGAGCTTAACCTCTACGCTCTGTGCCTTGAGAAAGGACTGGTTGTAACAATAAAGTAATTTGCAGCGTTCTGAAGTCTGGACCAAGGAACTTGGAGAAGGATTGAGAACTAACAGAAGAAAAGCTCCTTCTTGGAGGTCTCCCTTACATTATGTGGTTACAGCTACATCATTTGATTGAGCAGTTGCTGAAGAGCAGACAGAAGCCTGTCATGAATCTGTCTTTCTGCAGCAGCATGGATTTAATGCAATTACATTACTACCGTGTTTAATCTCTCCGTGTCTCCTATTATTTTTACATGTTGAAAGCCTTCTAGGAAGGTCTGCAAGACTTTTTTTTTTTTTTTTTTTTTTTTCAAGAATTGGCATACAGCATTGCTGCAAGGGTTGCTGCTACATCCTCTCCTTCCATGCCCACAAAACTCATAGTTATACATGGATTTATATCGAGCCACCTCCAACATGAACTTGAGCATCAGACCGTACTGAAAAGATAGTCAAGTCTGTACTACTTGCAGTACAAGTTTGTGAGAGCATTCCTTTCTGACATCCACAGGTCTTGTTTGCATCCCTCCACTACAAAGCCCCTCTCAGTCTCACAGTTGTTGGTCTCTGACTCCAGAAAATATCTTCCTCCCTCTACCAGTCAACCTGTGGGATTTTTGTCTTCACAGAAACATCTGAAGTCAAGATGTCAGTGCTCTTATTACAACTCCAGACAGGAAACTACCTCCTGTGATGTTGCCTAAGATAAAATGTCATTTCTCTTATTCGGTGTTTTGTATTTAATTTACCATTCTGCCTTATTTCTGCCTCCATTTACTTCTGTGGCCAACATTTAATGAAACCTGGCACAGAGACAGATGGATTTTCTTTCTGTCTGTATCACTTATTATTCAGCACCTGAAAGCAGAATCTTGCATGTAAGAGCATGGGCCAGGGAGCAAAAATAGACTTCATTTTGGTTTACTTCTCACCTCCCAGAAATCTCTTCACTGTTTCCTTGTTTCCAGTACTCTCATCCCCAAAGGCTCTCTATTTGTCATCACTCAAATGTTAATTTGATTAGACTATGCTGCACATGGAATTACTCTTGTATAATCCATTTGCTACTTGTTTACCTCATGTATGATTAGTCTTTCCCTCTAGATTCTTATATAAGACTCAATAGGGGAACACCAGGGTATTCTGGGTGTTAAAGTGAATAATCCTCAAACTCCCCAAGGGACTAGGATATCCACTTCATTATACAAATAGAGAACTGAGACCTGCAGATTTCATTGTCTTCCTGCCAGTGAATTTGATTCCAGACAGATCAAGACACGTGTGATGGGTTTGCTGCATATATGATCAAGATGGGCATTAAATCAACATTTTCTAGGGCTAAGTCCTGTGCTAATCCACAAAATATTCTTTTTTTCATCTCAATGATTTAATGTGAAGCAAACCGTGACATGAAGGCTCTGTGGTAGACAAAACCATCCCAACCACATATAGCATGCTGGTGCAACATAAGTGAATCTTGGACTTCATGGACTTTGAAGCTAAAATTAAATGGGTTTGGATGCTTATGAGACAGTTGTTAGGAAACAGTGCTTGAAATTCTGCAGAGAAAAAGACATGCAGGTATAATAGTCCTTTGGAAGGGATATGTACATCTAGAAGAGCACTATCTCCTTCCCTAGTTAATATGACGATAGAAGTGTGTTTCTAAAATGATCTTGGGGGTTTCTTTTTGTTTGGTAGGGGTTTTGTTGTTTGTTTGTTTTGTTTTCTTGTTTCCTTAAAAAAAAAAAGTAATTGTAATGCCTTAAGTCTTCCCTACTGTATCTGACACAAATATACTACAAAGCTCTCCATTCCTCAGTTCTATAGAGACTAAAATCAGAAGGAATCTTTAATCATTCAGATGAATGTATGTATATCTTTAGTATGCTAGCAAGGAGTCAAGAGGCTGCCCTTACTGGCAGGAGGGGCAAATGTTGCTTCTCAGCAGGAGGAGTTGGCAAGAAGTTTTGGCATCCAAAGGTGGTCCCTCATATTGCCCTCCTGCCTCCTATATTCCCCTGAATTTCTCATCACAGAGTGGTCTCCTCCCAGATGATGTTGCTTAAGGAGGACACAAATCTTGCCACCATCTACAGTCCTTTCCTATCATAGTCTCACAAATTCCACAGTTTTTAATTAGAGATTATAAATAATATAACCCCTGTCTATTCACTGCATTCCCATATATTTCTTTACATGATTTTGGACATGATATTTTTATATTTTCACTCTTCAAAATTCCCGTGGGAGAAAAAGTCCAAAAGTTCATTGCTACTGAGTTTAAAAAATATATATAGGTATTTTCATTTTTTTTCTGTTTAAGATCAGTCTCCTGTAATTTCAGGGAGTTTTCCCCAGTCAGTGGATTAAATTAATCTTTCAGCACAATTGTTATATCCATAACCCTGACCATATCCCCCTCAGCCCTCTCCTCTCCAAACCAAAATGTCCTCAGCTTTATACTTTTACTTTTTCTCTTCATAAAGCTGCTTCTTCTTTCCATCTGCAGTGTGAATTATCCTTCTTTGCATCTTTTTTTAGCTCTGCTTTTTAAAAATTTTTTTTCTTCCCTAGCTTGAACTTGACATCAGAACTTGGTTCATGTTTCTGCGTGACAAATGCATGTTTTTCGCAAAACTGTTCAGACTTGATTTGACAATATTAAAAGATAAGAAACATGCAGCTTCCCTTGCTTGTTTGTTGCACTGACTAATAGCCTCCACTGTTAAAAACATGCCAGTTATTAGTGTGTGCCTGGCTGTCACCACCTGTTGCTCCCTTTTGCAATGATTTGCCCTGATAGGTTAAAGAACTCTTCACTATTCAGTATTTTGTCTTCGCAAAAACATTTTATACATCGTGATCAAAGCACTTTCTGGTCTTTTTTATTATTATTATTTTATTTTATTTTT
>JAAGNO010025750.1:0-14058 GCA_033439905.1 Ceryle rudis
ATATTATTTTTTTTCTTTAAAGAAAATTTGAATATTTAGGGTTTAGCTCAATCTCCGTAGTCAGCAGCTGGAGAACTGGTTTTTTATTAAGTCTGAAATCTAAACCAAAGTGATTTTACTTTCTTAGGACTTAGTTTTATCAGACAGAAGGGAGACGAAGCCAAATCGCACCCTGTTCAGTACAGCCACTCCCTGTCCGAGTCAGGACAGAGCTGGGTATGTCTGACACACCTCTAGGAAGACGCAGGGCAGCGGGAGGACGCTTTTGTGAGCATCAGTGACCTGGTGCCATCTGGTGGACACACGCGGGAGGCCCACACTGTGCCGGGCAACAGCAGCACTCATCACTCACACACAGCCCAGGGTGGCAGAGCCCTCGAAAAATCATCTGGTCCAACCTCTCCATTTTCTCTCTGTACTGGATTTTGTGATAGAATGAGATTTGTGTCGCTCCTGTGTCTTCTGTAGCCCTCAGGAGCAACAGACAAGGTCCCTGGACCTGTGTAAAAGTCTGAAACATCACTGACTGAACAGCCACATAAACCAACATTTTCAGAATTATGCCTGCTTGGCCCTTAGGATTCTGTTCCTTACAGCAGTAAGCTAAAGCAGAACGCACGCTGTTCCTGTTAAGGAATTGCAGAACAGAAATTTAAATAAGTCCCAGTTAAAGAACATTGAACAAAGAGAGAAGAAAGAAGAGGAAGAAATCATCTCAAACTGATTCCCAGCTTGATGCCTGAATGGCAGAAAACAGAATTACTGGAAAAAACCTTGTGTCAGAGAGAAGCACCAGATGGATTTCTGGACTTTTTGCAAGGGCCTATAGTGATGGGGTGAGGGGTAGTGGCTTCAAAGAGGAAGAGGGGAGATACAGATTAGAAATCAGGAAGAAGTTTTCACTGTGAGGGTGGTGAGACACTAGAATGGGTTACCCAGGGGAGTTGTGGATGCTCCATCCCTGGATGTGTTCAAGGTCAGGTTGGATGAGGCAACGTGGTCTAGTGGGAAGTGTCCCTGCCCATGGCAGGGGAGTTGGAAATGAATGATCTTTAAGGTCCCTTCTAACACAAACCATTCCGTGATTCTCTGATGCTATGATTCTATGATTCCCTGATCCTACAGTTCTGTGATCCTATCAATGAGTAGTTTCTGCTCAGGGATGGTCTGCTTTTGCTGAGAGGGTCACATGTCAGTGCCATCCATACACAGTAATGGATAAACACAATGTAAAAATAAACACTGGAACCACTCCTGAATAGTTCCAAGAGCAGCCAGCCCATCATGACAGCGCACGTACACTGGAACCACTCCTGAATAGTTCCAAGAGCAGCCAGCCCATCATGACAGCGCACGTACCTAGAGCAAGTAGACCTGTACTGTAAGAGCCAGAACATCTCAGCGTTTTGCCACCAGGCTGTATTGTAAGAAATATTTTTGTTGCTATTTATTCTAGTACAAGGTGTTAAAATTGGCTAACAAATACACTGCTCCTTTGTCATGTATAACATGACTGTACCATAGTCAGTGTTTCTTGTCTAATTAAAAAGTAAAACCATTTCTCACTGGCACGAAATAATTGGTGCCGTCGATTTGCATAGAGAGGCTTCCATATCACTGCCACATCTTGAAACACGAAGTCATATTTCACTGAGAAGCCAAATAAAGGATTACTTCACGTACTCACTTCAAAGGAGTTATTATTCAGCATCTGAGAGGTTACTAAGGACCCCAAAAGGATTTGTTGGCTTTGTTTCTGCAGATACTGCCACTAAAGTACTCGAGTCATTTACTTTTGTGGTGCTTATTGTTATGAAAAGATGAAGTCACAGGTCACGCGCCTCTCAGTCCAAATGGAGTTTCCTAAAAAAGCTTGGATAAGCTTCTTGCTAATGAATATGCATCAAAAACGTATCATATGGCATAACATGGGTGGTCTTTGTCCAGAAGGCAGCTGCGTTCTAGAAGGAACATAGAAAATGAGACACACGAGAGAACCTGGAGTAAGGATCCTTTCAGTGTGTTTTCCTCCTTTTAAAAAGCTTACTAATGACTTGGGTATCATCAATTAGCCTGTTTGCCTCTTCTTTTTCATTCCCCATCATCCTCCTCTTTTCAGTTGTATCAGCATTATTGGCATTAGATGGACTCTAGTGATGGAGACACACTCATTAAAAGCTCTTTCCCCCATATTTGTCGTGTGCAAAATGAAGTGCTCATACCTTGTGTTTTGTAATCCCTTTTCCAAATTCGGTTCAACAACAGGGTCCTGATCTCAGGGCTAAATATGGTCTCAAAGTGTAGTCTGCATAAACTTCAAGGCAGAAAGTATTTGTAAGATATTGGACAGAGAAGCAGTATAACCCAAGTACATCATCAAAAACCCTTTTTTTTTCCAAGACTCAATCTTTAGGTGAAAAGGAAAATAACTTACACTGGCAGGAGCACATTCCTAATGGGTTGTTTCAATAAAAGCAGCTCATTATTTGAAGTAAGAAACTCTCCCCCAGCCTACAAAAACTGGAGTTTTACAGTATGATCCCCATTGGGCTTGGGATGACATCAAGACTTTTCAACATGTTATCCAAAACAGGCAGAAGCCCAGAGGTCAGGATTTTAACACAGTGTGCAGAAGCCACGGTGGAATTCTTCCTTTCTCTGACTCAGAGAAGACTGTAACCCCCGTCTGCCATCTCTCAAGTAAGTTCTATCTGTACACTGCCTCGCTGTGGACTCTGACAAGACTTATCTCTCCATCTCACAAACAGGTTTGACAAATAGGGTGCTCTTTTTGTTTGTTTGTTTGGCGTAGATTTTTATGTTAAAAGCAGCTCAGATAACAAAGGCCTGACTCCTTGTGATTGAGCATAGACGCTCATTTACTTTGCTGTTTTTAAAGGCAAGATCCCAGTCAATGTTTCTTGTAGTCAAGGAGAATTTGAGTTCAAAGGAATTTAAATTGTGTCCCAACAAAGCACTATGGCATGGAGACAGGACAGAAAGCTTGGATGCACGTTCTGGAGCTGTTTTATAAATAGAGGGTTTGGGGCCCATACAGTATCAAAAAGATTTCCAGTGATTTCAAGACCTCGGGCCAGATCTTTTTGGTGAAGTTTCCTATTATACAGGACTGCTATGCGTAGGTTTAATTGTATAATTTCCTTTGTAAATGAAAAAAAACCAAAAAAAAACAAAAAACCCCCAAACCAAATCAAACAACTATTATCATTGGTCTGTGGCTTTCCAGTCTGGCATCATACCTGGGTCAACCCCAACTAGTTGGAACACACTCCACTGTTTTTTACACATTCACATATAGAAGTTGTGAGTAGTGGTAACAGTTCTGGCACCTTGAATAGAGGTTACTATAGCCAGAAGAAATCCTGTGCTCACTAACAATACTGGGCATATGCCACTTACAGGGTTATCATCAGCAGACACCCCCCATGCACCTTTTAGAAAGCAAATGATACCTATGTGCTTGCTTCTTTACTGCCTTTCATTTAACGGAGTTCCTTTTTCTTCACATGCTAAGCCAGAAGCACCAACCGTTGAGCTGCCTACACCAAGGAGGAAGTTCACCTAACTGCTTTCATCAGTTACTGGGAGAAAGAGGGTGCTGGCACTTTGGGGAAAAGAAGGGATGTTAAGGTTAGGCTAATGCAATGGAAGAGACAAGCTTCTCTGACCCTGTGACAGCAGCAGAAGGAGAGGTACCTTTGAGACTGTGAGAACTCAAGAGATGGTGTGGAGTAAGAAAACCTGTAATAGCCATAAAAGCAGCTTGTGCATTAGAACCAGGAAACGTTAATGTTCCAGGTTAGCTTTTGAAGCAAGCTCTAGTTTTTCTCTGAGGATCTGAACTTAGAAGCCAGAAGTGGAGGCACGTTGGGGGCAGCCTACTCTCTCCTAGCAACCAGGTGTCCGTGTGCCCAGTTGTGCTTTGGTCCCCTGACAGCACCAAGCACAACAACTTGGTGGATGCTGTAGCTTCTTCCGTACATGCACCCACAGGTCACCCAGAGCACTCTGCTTCCCCACGGGGTTTGCAGGCCAATGTTCGCCACATGGGAATTTGTGGGAGTACCAGCTTGCCAGAGAAGGTAGCTAATAAGCCAAACATCAAGTTTAAACCAAATCCTGCTCTTCTGGAACAACGTTTTCCCCCAGAGTGACGGTATGGAGTGTCATCCAACCGCCACAAACCTTTCGGTTTTCGATTGCGTGTTGCATCACACACAAATGAACTACCATGATATATCTGACGGGGTGTTGAAGTGAGCTGTAAAAAGTGCACCACTAGTAGTGGGAAGCTAGTTAAAGTCAGCGGGTTTAGCTGTTCCCTTCAAATAAGGAAAGGAACCTGTTGTGTTGAAGCAAAATATCCTAGATCCCATAATTCCCCACTCAAAAACAATATGAAAATTTACTTTCCTTTTTAAATAATTTACTTTGTTTCAGACCAGGTCATGTGCCTTGGACATTTGTAGAGAAATACTGGCGTATTTGGATACAAGTGATGTGTCCGAAGAGGATGGGTAATCCTGGCTGATCCTGAGGCTTCATGTCTTCAGAAAAGCATATAAAACCTACTTCTTGAACTAGTTTCAAAATTTGCCCTGAAACACATGAACAGAGCCTTAAAAGACAGCACACGCGGACCTGAGGCAAAAAATGAGATTCAGAAATTTCAGTAAGCCCACTTTGAAATCTAACATATCTCCAAGTATCATTGTGATAAATGCAGTAAAAACTTCAGGGTTTTAGGATGAAAAATTGAAGTGGGCTATGAAATCTACGATGTGATCTAATCTATGGTTACAATAATCTGTTACCCAGACTTTGTTTATATGTCCCAAAAAAGAGACAAGCCTCTTTCCTCAAAATACCTTGCACAAGTGAAAAAGTGAAAGTCTGACTTCAAAAGCTCTTCAACGCTATAACAGCACATCAAGTGTATTTTAATTAGAAAAAGATTCAGACTGCAAAATATGGGGCTGGCTCTGGATCTAAACTGCTCCAAAACACAGGCTGGCTGTCAAATTCCAGCTGGGGCCTCTTACTTTTACTGTGGACATAAAGATAAAAAAATTCTCCCTTGTAACACTGGTGTGAGTCCAAATCGACAATAAAATTACTTGAGTTTCTTGGGATTTACTCTAACAGGAAGTTTTATCGTTGCATATCGGCATTAGTCATGCATCAGGTTAGATGTCAAGTCAAAACAAAGTAATCACATATTAAATTGTGAGGTCAAAAGAAAAGTGAAGTCGTGAGTATACTATATTTAATAATCCGATGTTGATTTAATGGGACCAGTATGTCACCCAGAAAGCTGCCTGTAGGAATTCATGTCTTTGTTTTATCTGCATAAAACCCATTACATAGTATGCTTCTCTTCGGAGAGGCGAAGACCTTAGGTAAATATCTCTACATTCTTGATCTGATGAGGAATTGCACTTTTAATTAACCATTCGTAAGGGTAAGAAATCAGGAATTCTTTTACCTAACTGTAACCTTCAGATATGGACATTTGTGTTATCTGAAGCTGAAGAAAAACATCCGCTTCCTAGCAGCGTGTTTGTTCTACGTGTACTCGGCGAACTCAAAAGCCATGTAGCTCTGTTGCAGCAGCCTTTGTCATTCTTTGAGGCACATTACAGATAAACCAAGCTGATTTTAAGTGACCAGAAAGTTAACTGAGTCACTGTAGAAAGCTCCCCATAATAAAATATTATTTTACCAAAATTTGGCAAATTCTCTCTCCTCACTGCTGGTACTTGAATGCTAAAGTATCCAATAATGTATTTTGACTTCCAATTGCTTTATTTTGCCCCTTGGAATAACACAGCTCTACTCCAGATGTACTTTAATCTTCTCTACTGCTTCTGCCAATTTTCTGTTTTCTGTTTTCCATTTGCTTAGTGCTCTCATCACGAGCAATATGTCTGTGTCACGTCCTCCCTATATGTTCAGGCTTTTTCTTGAATCATGCAATATGTAGGAAGAAAAGCCAAAAGGATAATACAAGCTCTTTATGGTTGCTATTTTTAAATACAGGAACTTCTGTGGGGCTGTTTGAAAAGGAGATCCCTTTTGAAGAGTAGATAATAAACCACATGCTAGAAATAACATGCATGTACAACTAGTCTGGCACAATCACATGTCCCAGCCCTCTAGCAGGTCATAGTAAGTGAGACTCCAAAAAGCATAAAATATCCAAAGAGAACAGAGAATCAGGTTCCCAAGTGTACCAGATGCTGTGGGGATTTGTGATATTTGCTGAAAGCCGTGGACTGTCACCAATGATCTGGGCCACTGGGTTGCTGGTATCTCTTCTTTCTCCCCCTCTCCTTCTCAAGGACAGGCCTGACTTACAGAATCATAGGAGTATAGAATGGTTTGGGTTGGAAGGGACCATAAAGATCATCTAGTTCCAACCCCCCTGACATGGACAGGGACACTTCCCACTAGAGGTCTGCTGGCAGTCTCACGTAGTATGTCTCATGTAGTATGTTCTGAACCCCCAGCTGAGGAGAAGGTTATCTTAGGTTTAAAACAGCATGAGTGGAAAACAGCAAGAATATGTTCACAGTACACATGGATATTCTATTATGAAACAGCAAGAGAAATTCAGGTAAGACAAACACTGTCTCTGGGTTTCTGCCAGGACAGAAACATATTCCAGCTAAGAACTCTTGTAGCGTTAAACCGTGCCATGGTACCAGGCACTGTGCTGGGGTATGGTGATGACTGTACTCCAGCAACATGATTCCACTTCAGAGAGTGTAATCAGGATTAAAACCACTGATGTTGCTTAATATCCTAATCCTGTTCACATTCCTGTTTTACTACTAGTTTTCTGTTATTTTTGCCTAAACAAATTGTTCCAACAGAAGTTTATCTTTGAAAACCTTGTGCTTTATAGTTTACTGTGGAAAGAGAACGTAGCTTTTCCTGTGCTTCCAGTATTTATACAGTATTTTTCCATGTTATTAGATGCTAGTTGATACCACATTTCAGCCTTTCCTTCATGACTCATTCTCCTCTACCCAGCCACCTATTTGCATGAAACTTTCAGGAATGTAATATCTGAGACTGCTGCCCTCTGATAAGTCTGCTTGAATCAGACAATGAATTGCGAGGATTTACAGAGTAAAACACACAAACACAACACCCTTGGCTGACTGCAGCATCATTTCCTAAGGAAATCAAGTAAAAATTAAAAAAAAAAATCCAACAGAAAAGTCATGCACGGAGCTGGATGAGGCTGTTCATCATCATGGCCAGCAGAACACAAGAATGTCTGGTAACATAAATGAGGAGGTTTTTCTCTCATGGCTCATTATTTATTATGCATTATTTCCACACAAAGGTTCTTAAAAGCAGCCATAGCACTGCTTCGCTCACAGTGTAAATGTGCTGTGTAAATGCTTGTAAAAATTTATGAGCTCCACTGCCTCAAAGCACTTACAACTCAGGTATGATTCATAAATCACCCATGTGCACACTGTCTCCTGTCTCTCCTCAACCTTTCAGGGCAATACTCAGGTTAGTTTGTGTCTCGTCACAAGCCAAGAGGTCCTCTGCACTGACTGGGAAGTGTTGTTAGAGTGGGGCTTGTTACCTAACTCTAAACACTTGTTACCTAACTCTAAACACTTGTTACCTAACTCTAAACCCTTGTAACACAGCTCTATCAGAGATTTAATTAACTCTACTTTTTTTTCACCCACACATGGTCCACAAGCTGTTGCCTTCATCTCACATGCTTCCTGCCGTGCTTATTGATGCTGCTGAGCACTCACACCCTCATCAATGATTTCTTTATATCACGGCCTGACCTCTACGAGACTTCTTCAGAGTGCAAAGCAGCAGCCTGGTTTCAACTCCATCTTCTGGAGAGCTCCCACTAGGTGGCACCGACTATCTGACATTCTTCTCTCCACCCTGCATACGAATTTCCCTTGCTTTGCTCCAGGTTTTCTCTCCCTTTTTGCAGCATTTCTAAACACTGAGCTCATCGGGTTTAATAACTGCAAAAACAAACAGCTCCTGGATCTTTTTTCCTGTCCTTACAGTGCTGCACGGATCCACGCCAAAAGATGAGCTACGCTTTTTCACAGACAAAAAGATCCATTTCCAATGCCATTTCTACAGCTAGTTCAAGAACCTCACCGGTACATCCATTAATTAATTCTTTCAGGACCATCTTCATAAGACAAGTCCTCAGTGGTTCTTTACTTTGCCATCCTCACATGTGCATGCACAGGAACATCCATTATCCCAGAAAGATTGACAAGCTGGTCCAACAGGGAAAGCTATGAGGAAAACTGATGTGATGGCAACTGAGAGCTGCCAGCAGGAATTTATGTCCTGGTAAATGTGAGAAGAGGGAGACAGTCCTACCCAAAACCCTTTGAATGGGAACTCAGACAGAAACTGAATCAGGCAAAATGTGGCTCAAAGAGGTTTTAGTAGCAAACAAAAAAAATCCTCTCTCTAGAGGAAGCAGTCAAGAGAAAATCCTCACCAATAGGATGGGAGTAATTTTGGCTATCACAGATTTAAAATATACACAGTGAACAAACCCAAATGATTTAAAACACAGCGAAGAGCTGTGTTTGTATCAATGAAATGGAGAAAAGGTTTGCAAACCTGGGGACCAGGATCATCACATCACCTTAATTAAGGTGTCCAGTCACATGCACCGATCCATCTGAACACCAGGACCATGTTAGTTTAACCTACAGCAGCTCACAAAAGGAACAAAAAGTGAGGAAACCGCAGAATTTTCTGAAACACAACAGATGAAGACAGTTTTCACTTAAACTGAGGACTTCTTTTCTTTATCAAGAGCTCCGTGAGTCCCTAGACAGCCTTTTATGAGGTAAGGCCCAGACGCTGCAAATGAGTACGTATGTGTTGAAGTGCAACTACTGCCAACTTTGACAGTGACACTTGAAACACAAAATGCTACAAATCTTTCAGGAGAAGAGGTTAAGATTTTTCTGACAGGTCTTCCTCAAACTCAGCTATTTTCTCCACTCCTTTATATTCTTGTATGTTCCCAAACAAATCTGTAAAATTCCTGGGCACTGGAACTGATTTTATTTTGTAATGTAATGGTAAAGCACTTCCAAGACTAACAATTAGGAAGATGGAAATGAATGTGAATATGGCTGTTGAAGTCCTGAGGTAATTTTAATCTCATTTAAAGTTCTTTATCTACATTTCTTCAAGTTTTATATATAAATTCCTCAGTGGTTGTTTTCTCTCCTCAAATTTACTCTACAAAGTAAACACTTCTTTCCAAACGCTGCTTAAAAGTCTCCATTTCAGACCCTTTAAGAATCACAATGGTATTACAAACATAAACATCAATGCCATTTACATTAGTTCATCAGTCTCTACCTTATCTTACAGCTCAATGATAATGGAAACAATTATGAAGATGAGATTTCTCTTCCCTGGAAGGCCAGAGAGTTTTACAGCGGTAGGATATCAGACCCCAGCTCTTACTCAGGTGCTGGAAAACCAAAAGACTGTGAAAAAAATAGACAAGTCCAACAAGACTGGAAAAAGCAGGGGATGGAACAATTCAGAATTCACTGACCTATTTACTCCTCCATCTGCCATGGCCTGCAGTCCGGACAGCCCAATGGGAAATGCACCAGGAAAATGTAATCACTGGGGATTATTCTATGTATCAGAAAAAACCCAATGTCTGCAGTCGGCATTCCTAAGTCCAACATTTTCCTCTAACTCATAAAATATGGAATGCAACTGCTATCTTTCAAAACAGTAACACTGGGAAGCTCACTTCCCTTGCAGAATTTTTCAGCTAGGACACAAGATTCCCCAACACTCTGCTGCGTGGAAACCCCACCAAGCTCCTGTGTCCAAACTAGGTTTATATTTACATGGTGCTCCTCCCAGAGTTAAACTTTTCTCCTGTTCCCACCTCAGTGTGGGCACAGCCCCATGTCTTTTATGTGTAATTGCTCGTGCTGCTAAACACATCCACCTGCACGGGGCAGACTGAGCTTTACTGCTGTTTGCGTTTCACTTAGTGGTTCAGATGGATCTGTAGTCTAAACATAACACACAGAAGCAAAATACACACAGATCCTTGCCTCTGAGCACTTCTGTTCTATGCAAATAACATGCTGTTAGATAAGTGCCTAAAGGCTCAAATACCCAGCCCCTTATCATAAGAGTATTCATATTATCATTAGCGCTCAAATATTACTTTTCTTTCTTGTAAAACACCAGCTCTCGGGAATGCAGGGGTTCCAATTGCAGGTTTCTTATAAGGTGGATCATCTGAGCATTGCTTTAAGTCAATTCATGATTTAACACAGTATTCAAATGATTTGGGATACTAATATTTAAGTATTTACTATCAGTTTTTATGGTGGCCATCACATTAAGAACAATAAAGCTGATAATGGTATGAGGAGCATTTTTTTCCTGGGGATTGCAGCAAAAGGCTGATCAAATTATAATGTTCATTAGAAGTTGTTCTGCCTTGACAGGGAACTAACAGCTCCAAGGCAGGATACCCTGGAGTCCTGCCCCTGGAAGTTCATCTGTGGTGACTGGACGACAATGACACGACGTAACGTATGGCAATCCCAAGCACATCCCATATGTGTCAGACCTATAGTGAATGGGTAGATCTGTGGTGCACAAAGCTCCATTACTTCCCAGTCCTATTAAAACAACTGTACTTTTTAATGCACCTGCTTATCCATGTTAATTATTTACAAAAGATAGTGTTTTGGAGCCAGCAAAATGACAAGATTATTTAAGTCAGGAAGGACCAGGAAAAAGAGTGTAGCCTCCTCACTCATCTCCAGTAGGAGAATTTCTCACCTCAGTATGGAATGCAGTTTAAACTATTCTACGTACTGATGCAGAAGTTTCTTACTGGTGTTTTATCTCTGTTCCTACCACGAATGCTGAGTAATTTAGAAAAATGTCTCTTTAAAGGCATCCATGAGGTAGGAGTCCGTCATTATCTGCACCAGAAAACAAATGTCATAGCCATGTTAACTTTGAGTGCCCAGTTTAGGATACATGATGCTTGATTTTTTAACTTTTCTTTTTCAGAATATTAAGCAGCAAAGCACTTGCTCTGTGAAAACACAGCCCTCCTTGTCCTCACCTCAAATTAGGACATCAGCAAACAGAGTTCAGCTGTTTACTTATGCTGGACACTCAGACACAGGCAGCTGATAGGTCAGCTATTAAAAGCCTAGCTTCCCCTAATGTCACAAACTATGACCTCAGGCAAGGATAAATTCAACTTTCTCACCTCTTGAAGTCCAACCTTTTGATTTCTTCAGTTCCTGACCACTAATAAATGACACCAAGCATTCAAACAATCTTTGTATGCATTAGCAAGCTTCAGTCACTGGACAAAAAGGTCATTCTTGCCTAAACATCTGCAGTTGGAATGCACTTTGTAGCTGGAGAGGTAATAACGTGTGTCTTGACAGTGAATTCCTTAACTTCTGACAATCCAGTGAAGGGGCAACCTTCACTGTACATTTCCATCACTTTGGATCCCTCATCCATTCATTGGTAAGATTTAAAAAAAAAAAAAAAAAAAAGACCTGCCTGCCTGATGTATTTAACTGCTGTGTTCATTGGATCATTCAATGTTCATTGAGCATCAAAGCTGCTCAATGAACATTTTTATTAGAAGCCAGTACCCCTAGCTAGAAAATAATCACAGAAGCAAGCTTAGTAAAATTGACAATGAGAAAATGAAAGAAAATAAGAGAAATACGGTAAGAGGAGGAAAACAAACACGGGAATCAAAACCCAAAGCCCCATGTAGTTCTGTAGTGTCCAGAGTTAGTGAGGACTGGCTTCCCACATCTTGTGGTTGATTGTGAGAACCCGTGTCCCAAAAAAATGGGATATTGCTAACATCTCTTCCCTGAATGGGCTCTCTATTATCCCCATGAGTCTGAGCATATGTAGCCTTTTCTTCTGTCAGGGAACTTAGAGGGTTATACTTTATATATGGCTGCTCTAATTTCTTAAAACTCACAGGAACTTCATTGTGCTCAGCACTTCTGCAAGCCGATGAAATCTGTCTGAAATAGGCCAGTGCGTTGGCCAACTGCTTGTACTTACAAGGCACAAACTGACAGACGGTTTGATTGCACAAGCCTCATTTGCTTAGGAAATTAAGCGAAAGATGATAAATAGGTGTGTACAAACGCCTGCCCACGAATGACCCGTTGCAGCCCCCAAGCAAGCCGCTCCCCATGGCACGTGGCTCCAAAAGCACTTATCCCCCACCTTTCCTCATTGCATCACTAACTTATTCAGCAATTAGTTAAAGTAACATTCCTCTCCTAGCAACTAATTTAATGGTTTTTAATATATTACAGTCTCTTTTAGGTCCAAACCTTTCTATTTTGGGACTTCCAATTCAGATTTGCCTAATAGCTTCACATAATAGTCCCTTGCTCCCAGTAAATTCCTCATTTTAACTCTAATTGTTTTGCTCGCGAAGAATCACAATTTACATGAGCTGAAGAGGAGATACATCACTAGCTACTGCTGAATAGAAGTAATAATTGATTAAGCAGAAGGCAATACTAATTTGCTTCTTTTCTCAGCATTTGTTACTGATATGGCCTGTTTCTATGAGCTGATAAAGTATACTTACAACAATCAATTAAATGTATTTGGAATAGGAATTGAATAACGATGTCAGTTCAGTGTCCTCTTAAATTTATGATCTCTATTCATCATAATGATAACCCAAAGTGACTACCATATGCAGATGAAGTTGCTCATCAGCCAATTGTTCCCCAGTGCCAAGTGAATAAAACTAAAGGCATAGACTTGGTTTAAGAAAGGCATTGTGAGAAATAAGTGGAAACATAAGAAATTAAACAATTTGAATAGCTGCAATACTGAAGCATAAATCAACCTCAGTGATTTCAAGGTCTCAGTCTAGAAATAAGTAATTGTCTCGTGCTACTTAACTGAGCTCAGCCTGAGGAGCCTGGTAATGCAAAAACAGGCAGGATACCTCTGAAGGAGTCTCGGAGAGGAAGGGAAGATGGATTTTGCATGATACTAAGAAACCTACTGGGACTAGTTTGTGAAAGACATGGATACTGTAAACCTGCACAAAGAGAAGTCAATTTGAAACACAGTTTTGAACAAAAGGTTTTAAATGTAGCTTCAAAGAAGCTTCTTAAAGACAAGAGGGAAAAGTATGATTTTTTTTTTTTTTTTTAAACTATCACTATTTCAAAGCAATTACAATTTCTTCCTGGGTATCTAATTCATGTTTTTCAGCATTTCAGTCCTCAAACAGAGAGCAGGAATTCTGTTAAAAGACAATGAACCTATATTTGAAACACATTTAGATAGAAGTCATACCAGATTGTAGTACTGACTGCTATTAACTACTGGTACCTGTAGAACATTTGAATAACAACTTTTTAAGCCTCTTTGATGTAGTTTTAAGGCCAGAATAACGCCTGGGAAAAACACAGTTCAATGAGTTAGATATATTTAGAGAAAATAACTTTGGAGTATGTGTTTCATTTTTTCAAATATTATAACTTTTTGGTAGCTTGAGTCTTGGCTGCGGTATATTTTCCCTGTACTAAAGGACACTAGTGGAGAGAACTCGGTTACGCTAATTCTTAAATCATGCCAATTAAGGATAAATGCCATTACAAGCTGTCTCACCTTTGTACGGACAACAGCGGCATTAGCAAAGACGTACCCTGGGCTTGAATTAAGATTCAGCAGCAGCCTGAGCTCAGCTCTTGGAGAGGGCAAAGAGCAGTGAAGGCCGTGCCACACAGTACATCTCGGGTGCATCCAGCGCCCCGAACCAAAGCACGGCCAACGACCTATGAAAAAATTAAATGACCCTGATGAAGAGTGTAAATAAATCAGGTGCTTGGTTGTAAGAACAGGCTCTTTGAGACTCTGCCTCCTCAGTACGAGACCCCTCACCCCCAGAGGACGGTGTTCCGCAGGCCCCGATGGGCCCTGGCGTGTCGGCGGGGC
>JAAGNO010025752.1:0-16967 GCA_033439905.1 Ceryle rudis
TTTGTTTTACTAAGCTTCCTGATCAATATTAATTCTTCAAAACACACAATGAGGAGGAGAAAAAATTAAAAGGGGGTGGGGAATATAGCAGCTTTCCTTCCCACCCTAAGAAGCTCACAGAGCTTCCAGTGCAGAGGCAGCAGAAGCTGAAGCTGAAGCAAAAGGGTGGAGTTGCATGGTGGGGGTTTTAATCAAGAGTGGTCCCTCCTTACATCAGCTGCCCACCATTACACCATCATGTTGTACCATCAAATTATACTGCTCATCAGAGCTCATCCTTTCCAATCCCAGTTTTATTTTGTTAACTAGCAAACCTCCAGCTGGAGGAAAAAAAAGAAAAAAAATCTAATAGAGGGTCTAATAATGAAAGGTAACTAATAAATTAAATAAAGTTTAGAGTTTTTTCACTGTCAGCTTGGTGCTAGAATCCTGTTTATGACTTTGAGTTTCAAATGTACTTTATTATGCAAAACACTGGAAAAGACTATAATTCAGAAAACAGCCCTAATGAAGTGGGGAAACAGAAATGCAGGAAATGGGAAAATACAATTTGGTCCTGCAAAGCACCTAAGCACATCTTTAATATGAAATTAAGGAAGCTAAACCAGATTGTATGCTGGTGACTTCTGAGCTGAAACATTTTTTGGTAGAATAATCATTGCCTCTGAGAAGCTTGAGGGCAAGTGCTTCACTTGAAACCACACTTTCAATTAACCATTGTCATTAACTACAGGCAAACGACAGCAACAACAACAAAAAAAGCAAGTTTCTGTGTGAACTTCCTTTCAGTCTGACTTAATGAAGCTGGGACCATTTCCTGCAGCTGGGAAGGGAGCACTTTTGGGCTGTCTCCACTTTTGCTTGCTGGTAGAGCTCTGTTTGGATTTGCACCCTCAGCACACAAAGTTTGGAGGTTTTTTTCTGACTAAGCCCCATGAATCTAAAGGTTATCCATCAACCTTATCCGCTTCTATAATTCCAGTGTTTCCCCTTCATTTGAATTACATGAGCTGACAAAGTAGTCAGAACTGATAACCATCCATTGGTTCTCTTTATACAACAGTACAACCTGAAGCCATTCTCCCTCTTAGGAGAAAAATTGATGTTACCTGAATATTAAGCCTTCCTCTGTGGGCCCCAAGGCCATACCGCTTTGCTGTAGAGGCATGGAGCTGGAAGTCAGTAATTTTTAATGTCTCTAGACCAAGTGGAGGGCAATCTACAAAACAAAAGATTGATTAAAATTCAATTAAGGAAAAAACCCAACACAAAACAAACAAGCATTCAAAGTTTGTGGGTTTCAAGCGTGCCAAACTGGCTGGGGTCCTCAGCTGCTATGAAGGAGCCCAGTACTGCTGAAGTCAATGAGAAATGGCAGCTCTCATAGAGCCAATGAAGCAGTGCTGCTTTACACCAGCCGAGGATCTGTCTCTTTGTGGGTCTCGGATAGTTATTACCGCTCCCTATGTGCTTCAGTTCTTCACAGATATGCATGGTTATTTCCTATCAAGTGCTTTTCAGGGCAAAACACCAGTAAAATGGCCTTTTCTTTTCCTCTCTTTTTGGCATTTTCTTTTTCATCTCTTGTTTTGATTATTTTTTTTTACTTTTTTTTTTTTTTTTCTTCCCTTGTACTCATTGCAAGCTACTGTATGAAGTTATGTTTCTAATTAAAATCTGTTCTGGACACTGCAATTGCAGTCCCTCATGTTGCACAATAGCATCTGTTACAGAGGTCTGGGAGGCCGGACAGCCGAGCTCTGTGGAAGTAATGGCTAAACACAAAGAGGGCAATTTTGAAACAAGGGGCCATCTCTCTAAGCACCAAATTGTGCAAAGCCTTGAAGTAAGAAAAGCAGATGCCATTACTTTAGCAGCTAGCCAGCAATGCATGGAAATAGAGCCTGAAGCTCTGGCTTTGGAAGATGTTGGAAACAGTCTCCTTTGTGGTTATCAGAAACATATTCTGCTCTGCAATGACCCCGGTCACCACAGTATTTAAGTCCTTCACAATGCTTGGCTTATTTATCCTCAAAATAGCATGGTGAGGTGCTGAAGACCCACTCTCAGTATTTCACAGGAGGTGAACAAAAGCAGAGAGACATCTGGGAAGCACCTAAATTGTAAAACAGAGCACAATTTAGAGACCTTGAAGTCAGTGCCAGCTGAAATTGGAAAGTGTGCATGGGGCAGAGGTGAAGACAATGTTGTACTTATTATTTAGGTCAGGTACTTGTTAGATTGGACTAAGCTTTGCATTGCCATGGCTGTATCACACTTCTGGGTTTGAATAGAGGACAGATTTTTTTCTCCGGTCAAGTGTTAACTTGCATAAGGGGCTGTGGCAGAGACAGGAGCCGAGCACCAGTAATGGAGTCCAGGCCACATTTCCAGTCCCCAGGCCACCCCTCCAGTCCCCGAACTATCCTTCCTCACCACCAGCCCGCCTGCCTGCTGGGACTGTGATCTCTCTTATGCCACAGTTACTGGAGAATTGGCAAAGAGCTCAGTCTTGTGCTCTATACCCACATACCACTTACACGTGTAGTTTTAATGACTCACCAAAATGTCATGAGGGTGCAGACCTGAGAATCTCATGCTGGCCTTGTCTAACTTTCAGATGTAGTTTTGCATTACTAAGCACCATCTAGCAAAAGGTCTGAGTTTTCCTATGCTCCTCCTTAGCTTGTAACAACCTAAAATCCCTCAGGAAAAGTGTAACGTGCTGTCAATCCACACTAGTATTTCTTTGTTCATCCTCAAGAAAGTTCTCACACAAATCCAGGGTCAAATGTCTCCATCAGAGGCAGTAAAGACTAAATGCTGAATTGTAATGTATTTTTCGAAGTACCAACAGTGATCTTAGTCTTACACAAGAGACTAAATGTAGACAGTTCCTCATTTCGAAGAGCTTTCAATCTAATTATCCAAAACAGAGAAGAGACAGGATGTATAAGGAAAGCCAGAGGAAGGAATAGCTCAGAGGAGTTTTGTTTCATTGGTTGATTGTTTTAATTGTATTTCCTTACAGTGTGTTTCATCTTTCATCATACACCGACTGGTAGAAGGCTCAGGCTCTGACAGATCTCTACTGGGAGTAAATTATGTAGCTGGGAACTGCCACAAAGTGAGCAGCCAGCCCCGTCAGCAATGGATCCACTTAAGCTCAGTCTCTTCCAGATTGCATTTTGCAGCCTGTTCTCCACTACTGAACAGGAGCAAGGGCTTATGGAGCTGCCCTGGAGCAGCCAGTCCATGCTGCTCCATAAGACACACAGACATGCAATCAGCAGTTCCATTTCTCACCACTGCTCTTTTCTGTACAAAGACTTATTTTCATGAAATCTGTAGGAAATTCACTATTTTAAAGCCTGGCAGCTGCCCGTCGGGCACGGCTGAAGATAGCTGGAGTGACATACACCTGCCAGTGTATGTACAAGAAGTGGGTATGGTTTTATTCAGACTGAAACATTACTGATTTACTATAAAACTGCAATATTCTTGGTTTTCCTGTGGATTTCAGGGAGGGTTTCTTAGACTGTAAGATGGGTATTTGCAGGCTGAAAATGTTGCCTGCATGTGTGCTTATTTTCTGTTTCTAGAGAAACTGATGCTTAATAATAGACTCAAATATGTTCATATGGATCATGGTTAAACATATAGAATCATACAATCATAGAAACATAGAAAGGTGTTGGTTGGAAGGGACCTTAAAAATCATCTAGTTCCATGGGTCACACTCATGGACACCTTCCCCTAAACCAGGTTGCTCAAGGCCCCATCCAACCTGCTCTTGAACACTTCCAGGGATGAGGCATCCACAACCTCTCTGGGCAACCTGCTGTAGTGTCTCACCACCCTCACAGTCAAGAATTTCTTCCTTACATCTAACCTAAATCTACCTTCTTTCCATTTAAAGCCATCAGCCCTTGTCTTATCACTACACACTCTAGTAAAAAGTCCCTACCTTTGATGAAAACTGTGCAGTACATTGTTAACAACAGGCTGTCCTTCCTCATCGTGCTCAAGCCTTACGATATTTCAAGTAAAGTCATTTGGAGCTTTACTGTCAATTCATTAGTATCAAGGTATTTAATTTCTACTATTATTTATATAAATTATGAGTAGAATATCTAACTACTTTCTCTAGGAGCGAACTAGACTTTAAGCTGTTACTTCACTAGCTCACCAAATGGTGTAAGAATACTTTTTAAGAAAGAAAAATCAAGTATTTTTCTCGAATACTTGACTGAAAATTAATGAAAAGCATTCCTTCCATAGTTGGCCCCTGTTTCTCCAATGACCATCCCAAACGGGGAACAGAGCAGCAGGGTTCTCCATAAAAGACCATTGACCTTTAGATGTTTCCATCTGTTCGGCTCTGCACAGGAATGATATTCTTGGAGTCATCAAGCCTATTGTTTGCAGTGGCTTTGTTCTATGGAATTTGTGCGGTTTTCCACAAAAGAAGACCTTTGATTTTGATTTTAAATAATATTATATCTTCTACTTATAGACATAATATTTTACTATTAAGACTGTAGGAATATTAATTTCTTCCACAAGCACATGAATTCCGGTATCAATAAAGGGATGTAAAGAGGATCACATTAGATCGAAACATCAATCTCTAATATACAGAGATTGTGGGGGCAAATTTTTCAGTATGGCCTTATCTGATTATCTCCAAGTTACTCATTATAATACAACACAGTCCACCTAAAGTTGCCATTTCACTGTTGAAAATAAAAAATAAAAAATCCTGAGTCATACTGTGAATTTAACTCCAGATAAATTATTTTGCTGGTGTCTCCTCTGCTTCTTAAAGTACTAAACAGGACAATCTATTTTTAAAAATCATAAAGGGAAAGAAAATGATTTATGACATTCATAAAGACTGCACTTTTTAAAGTATTGCTTTAATATATTTTATTTAAGGGATCTTCCATATAACAATAAAAATTGACACACAATCAGACTGTCTTAATGACTTTGTATTCTCCATGCTAGTTTGAAAAACACTTGCAGAAGCTCCCTATTTGGGTAGCATGAATAATCAGAGCAGCTCATACCTTATAGATTCAACGGGAAATGATCTAGTTATTTGGTCATTTCTTTAACTGGTTGAAAAAGTAATCATTATAAAACACAAGGAATCAAACTATGGCTTTGCAGACATTTAAATCCACATACTGTGTACATAACAACATGCTAACAAAATGCAGCTAGGCTATTTATGGTTTTGAATGACCAAAAAGCAGGCATTAAGCTTGCAGGTGAAGAGAAGGGGCTGAATTATGGACGTTTCTCTCTTCCTAGTACACAAAAATAAAAAAAGAAAAATCCAACAATCCAACCATTCTATGATTCTATGATTTCATGTGCGCTTTGCAATGATGAATAGGTATCCACTTCAGAAACAAGCCTTTAATAAGATGTCTGGATCAAATTAATTAATTCCAAGACATGAAAAGAGATGGGGCTTGAATTCAGACTTAACATTTGCGTCTTGAACAGTGTTCTTGTGAGGTTTCCATTTCACAGAATCGTAGAATTGTTCTGGTTGGAAGAGACCTTCAAGATTGTCAAGTCCAACCATTAACCCAGCACTGCCAGGGCACCACTAAAACATGTCCCTCAGCACCACATCTCTACGGCTTTGAAACCCCTACAGTGATGGGGACTCCACCACTGCCCTGGGCTGCCTGCTCCAGTGCCTTACAACCCTTTTTGTGAAGAAGTTATTCCTAATGTCCAATCTAAACCTCCCCTGGTGCAACTTGAGGCTGTTTCCTCTTGTCCTATTTGTTGTTACTTGGGAGAAGAGACCAACCCCCACCTGGCTCCAACCTCCTGTCAGGGAGCTGTTGAGAGTGAGAAGGTGTGTCCCCTGAGCCTTCTTTTCTCCAGCCTGAACAACACCCAGGTCCCTCAGCCACTCCTCATAAGACTTGTGCCCTAGATCCTTCCTCAACTTTGTCGCGCTTCTTTGGACACACTCCAGCCCCTCTTGTAGCGAGGGGCCAAAACCACTCTTCGAGGTGCAGCCAATTGCTTTCCTATTAGCTGTGTTAAATGGCTCTATCTGAATATCCATGATTTTCAGTTATGCTTCTACTAGCCAGACAGGTGATCATATCCCAGGGAAGGGCAGCAAGGCTTTTCTGATACTTCAACACTATTAGCAGTCGGTGTCCCCTGAAGTCAGGAGAGGGAAATACTTGAGAATTACTTCAGTCACAACCTCATCTCCTGAAATCTGAAATTACCAGTCACAATTTAGGGTTTGCCTTTACTGAGAGCAACACCTGAAAGATGTATTGAGCTCCCTTCTTAAACCAGCATCAACCCAGCTTGCAATCTCAGCATGGCTCTGTGCAAGGATATTAGCCCAGGTTTGAAAGCAGTTTCAGCCTCATGATGGCTGTGCCCTACTGATACAGCATCTTCCACGGAAACTCTGGTCAAAAAAACCCCACCTTCTGCAGACCCCACTTGTTGTCTTTTTCACCTGCAGAATAATTACAGCTGCTCTGCTACAACATTAGCTGTTCTTTATGATGAAACTGTATTAGCAGGCATTCTTACAAACATATTAATTCCATAAGTAGAAGATAACTGTATGAGCAGTGACACTTCTGTTCATCTTCATTGCCTAAATTAGTCATTTATTTTATTGTCTCCTCGTCTAAATAAAGATTTTCAGATAAGCACAGATTGTCTTTATAGCTTTTGTATCTAATAAGGATGCATTTAGGAAACCATTCTGTGCTGTTCTTTCGGAGGCAGAGTAGACGAATGATTGTTTTATTTAAAGAATATTTTCCATCAATTTAGGAACATATTCAATTTTTCAAACAGAAAGAAAAGAAGCATCGTGTTTCCTCTTCAATAATATTTTTAAGAGCCATACCTACAATCCTTTTCAATTCCTGCAAGTCTGTGCTTGTCTAGCTCCTCATGCCCAGTGATACTCAGATCCAGGAATGGAGAAATATCAGCCTTGTGCAGTCTGACAGTCTCCTTGACATTTGGAAGCAGAATGTACTCTATTTTTTTGTGATTCTAAATGTGCTTTAGCTCCAGGTGCTTTGTCGTTTTTAAATAGGTAAGAATCCCCTTGCACTTCAAAATGTTTGTTTGGGGAGAAAGGACATTACACTACAGAGATACAGAAGTTCAGAGAAGACAGGAGGAGGCCAAGGCAGTGCTGATGGTGAGTTAATGTAGAATTTTCTCTATGCAAAGAATGGTTTTAGTGCTAGGTTTTTGTTGTTGTTGCCCTTGGTACCTGTAGCTTTGCATTTGGGGCTTGAGCCTGCCCTACCAAAGTCAACAGAAGAAGATCACTATGATAAATGCAAAGACCTCACCCCCTTCTGGTGTAACTGATTTCCTTAAGTTGTGTGTTTTCCATCAAAAAATACCCAGACGGTATGGTTTTCAGTAATGCAGCACACCCCAAGCTATCACTGCATTCAGCAGCAGCAATGGACACAGAAGTATCTTTTAAAATGATGCTGGTCAGTTTAGAGGGTCAAAACCACATTGAACATCTTGGCCCTGGTGTGGCCAGAGTTAGCCCAAGCCAGGGGACGACAGGGATGATGTGTCTCTCTTAGAAGGGAAGCTGGTACTGTGTCTTCATGATGTGCTCTAAGGATGCTATTTCTACTGCTAGTAACAACCAATCACTGGAATTAATACCGGTTTCTTCTTTCTATAAACCCATTTGCCCATTAGACTGGGCTATAGACTCATCCCTTCTCTGGAGACCTTGTTCTCTGTGGACTCTCCACAGTATGGTCAGCTATGTCACAGCAAAATCCCATGTAGTAAATCAGATTCAGTTTTAGGTTTTGATTCCCTGTTTCTCTTGGGCCATCCCAGGGATGATGCAGAATTTAGTCTTTCTTTAAACAAAACACTTAAACATATAGTTAACAAAGATGCAAATCTATGAAGCTACTGATATAGGCAAGTTAAGCACACAATTAAGCATATATCTGGGGGTATGAAGACTTCAATGCTTATTATACTATTCATACTATTCTTAGATGTTTATGGTCTTAAATTTTACCTTAACAGGTAACTTTAGAACTTTTTTCTATGAAAAGTATGGTTCATAATTCATCTTCCAACAGCAGAAACAGTTAATGGAAACTCTGGCAGTCTAATTCCTGCATCTCAAATAATACTTAGGTCACAGGTATGCAAAATATTTTGATACTGCAATGCACCTGAAAGGTGAAATAACTGTAAAAGCACATTTCTGTTGACCTGCTGCTTGCGAAAATATCTTTTTATTGCTTTCCTGTGACAGACAGCCTTTGTCAGGGCTGAATTAGAACAAGCATCTGCATTTTCTAAATATTTTTTTTTTTATATTTACAGTCTTAGGATGGGGGGGGGATGTGGTCTAACTAAAGTGTGCTGTTTTGATGATGTGATCATGAAAGTGTGAAATTTCCACAGATGTTCATGAGTCACACTCTATACTTGGTACGGCCCAGCTTTTCCCTGGAAACAAGTCCACAGATTTCAGTCTGAGTGGTTTTCTGACTTTGTTCACATCCAAGGTATTTCTAGCAATGTCTACTAGTTTCTTTTTTGGCCTGAATTCAGGCCACCAACCCCCATGCACCCCAGATTAATTGAAGCAGTACAGGCTGATGAAGGTTCTTCAAGCACACACAGTTTGCTTTTATTTCCTTTTTCTTATAAACCCATTCCCAGGGCACTAAAAGAACAAAGCAAGCAATGTGCAATTAGGACAAATCCCATATATATATATGTCAGTTAAAATATTTAATTATAGGCCCAGATCAAAGATGAGATAAAGGATTAAATAGATGCCATAAGTTTCTATCCTAAACTAACATGAATTGTTCTCTAATGTTGCATCAAAGCTGTGTATTCTTCTAGGACAAGCAACAAATACTGCATGGGGTTTTAAGATGACAGAGACTTCTCCTGGAAGAAAAGGGCAATATTTATCCCAGTACTGCAACATATCCTTATGGTTGCTGTTGCAGATTAAAAAAATAAAATAAAATAATAGCCACAAACACTTCTGGTTAGAAGCTGTGAAACCTGGCTCTGATAGAGGTCTGACCCAAAGCCTCCTTAAATCAGAAGGAACATTTTCATCGGCTCTATGTGAAGGCAAGTCCTGAGTGAGGATGTTACCCATTTGATATCTCAGAGGTACTTTTCACAGAATGACAGGATCAGAGCATGGTAGGGTTTGGAAGGCACTTCTGGGCATCATCCAGTCCAAGCCCCCCTGCTAAAGCAGGCTGTCCAGGGCTGTGCCCAGGCAGGTTTGGAATCTCCCCAAAGGAGACTTCACAACCTCTATGGACAACATGTGCCAAGGATCTGGCACCCTCACAGGAAAGAAGTTTTTCCTCATGACGATCCTCATGATGGTTTTGATGACCAGATATGGCTCTTCTTTGCAACCATGTTCTCCAGGGGTTACCTCTGGGCCAAGGAGATGTGTTTTGACAACCTCTTAGTCTCTGTGTTATAGAATGGTGCTGCTTTTTAATCCCAGCCTGCTCACTAGGCACCGCTCTGTCTTCCAGGTGAACATACTCCTTTCCCTACTAGGAGTCTCACCAGATTTGATGGTCTTTCATGTGTCCTGTACTATCGATGCTTCAAAACTGGAACCAGCTCTTTAGGAAAGATGGTAGTTACAGAGAGGTTGCAAATACCTCCTGCCTGGTGGCACAAGGCCAGTCCTGGACACTGGAGTCAAAGGCAGCAGTTAACAGTGAAAGTCTGGAGACAGTTTCAAGACCACAAAAGCTGTGTCCTCACCATATCTGATACCAGCGACACACAGAGCCCTCCCATGGTGCAAAGGCAACGAACACTTCCATGCTTTCTTTACACCACCAAAACACTCTGCACCAGCTCTCAGGATTGGGCACAACAGTTACTTGAAAAGTTCTAGGGTACAGACTATGCAAGGGTAAAAACTCTCTTCCCCTGCTTCCAAGACTGAGGGAAAATTCGGCAATTAAAAGCACATGAAGAGTAAGTTAAGAGTTATCTTGATTCTTTATGTCAGGTCTGAAATGAAATCAAACATTTCTGAGAATCAGAATGTACACATTTGATTTTTTTTCTTTCATTACTCTTCACATTTTTCTTCCCTCACAAACCCAGTTTGTGGCTGGTTCTAGATGCAACAGCACATTTAGCAGGAAGAGCTTCTATTAGTCTTAGCACAGCTGGAAGCAGGAATTTCCAGAAAGCCAGCTCCCTGGGAGTTTTCTGGTGAAGCTTTCAGACTCAAGAGGCTCATCTAAACTCCAGATGATACCATATTCATTCCCTGAGCTGCCATCATACAGCCTGCCTAGGAGATTACATGATTTATGACATGGATAATGCAGAAGCCTGATCCCACATGCACAAAGCGTGCTTGGGCACAAGAAGCATTTCCCATTTTTTCTCCTGGCACTGTTTCCTGCTGCCTGTAGTCCTTCTGCTCAGGGGGAAGAAGCAACCATACCCATCCATGCCTGCTGCAGGTGAAGAGGTGGGCCGGTATGGAAACCCTGCCCATATCTCTTGTATGTCTTAAACCGGCTTCATCTCTCTTGCCCCATGTCTCGTTAGGAGAAAAGAAAGGCAGTGGAAAGGGAGGTGCAGACAGACATCCCAGAGTTTCTGCCTTGCTGCCCATGGCACCCCCACCTTGCTGACCGGTGAGGCTGTGAATCATGCTGTAATTGAGGTCATGGTGTCCAAGCCATTAAGAAAACAAAGGATGGGAGGACAAGCTGCATCCAGTGAGGACCATCAGCACACAGAGGCACTAAGTATCACTAAGTATCACTGTAGGCATAACCCCAGGAAAGGTTTCCAGATGCTCATGACACAAGGTACCCTCTCATTTGTATCTAAACCTGACAAGTCCTCCACTTTCTCTACAAAGGAATATTTGTATTTAGTCACGCTGAAGAAGTCTTTTAATGGCCAAAAAAAAAAAAAAATCCTGAAAAATATCATATATCAGTTCTTAACTTTTTTTTTTATGAGCTCTGACTAAGACTGAATTTTGTGCTGTTAATTTTAAAATGTGTCCTCTGATGTTTTTCTGAAGAACAGGACGAAGACTTTCTGTAATTCCAGCTAAAGCCACAAAGCTGAGTACAGCCACCAAAAATGAGAACCATCTTTTTTTTTTTTTCCAGAGCCAAACAAATAGACTTAGCCAAGCAATGAAGGAAAAAAAAAAAAACCAAACAACTTAAACAGCACAGTGGCTGTGTATAGGACTAAAATTACCATTAAAACTGCCTATCTGTCTAATGTCTTCGTGTCAGAAATAGCTTAAAATACCAAATTGTTGAGGCATACTGCAAAACTAAAGATTCTACACTAAGAACATTAATTGTAGCCATTACAAAGAAACACTGAAGCTTGAAATACCATTAACAAGTACAGATAACAGCTGCTATCTTAAGATACAGCCCTGGCTCAATAAATGAGACACCTTAAAGGTGCTGGTTTAACCACTTTAACAATTCCATTTTAATGTATTTTAATGAAAATAGTACAACTGCAGAAAAAAAAACAATTGTATGAGTATAAAACTGGCTTATGGTGCAATTATTTTCCATGAAAGCTGTAGCAGCAACTTTAGACAGAAGTAAATATATCCGGAGTTAGGTATAGCACATTCACTAGGCAGTTGTACAGAGTGACAGCATAGTCAAGAAATTCCTTAAATATAAATAACCTGGAAAATGTCTGTAACTTCAGACCCTGGAAATACACATCTGCCAAGAATTCTGCCAGCTTTAAGGATTTTTGCAGCAGAGCCATGCTTTCGGAGCACAACAGGGATCCCAGGAAAGCGGCTGTATATGCTCCATCATGAGGATCAGAACTGCACACCTGGGTGGTGACCTCACGGTGAAATACACATGAACAGCTTCAGCCATTCTCTAAAAACACCTAATTTCACTGAAATAGATGGCACTATTATGATATTGACCAGTTTTCACCTTCTCACTCTCCCCAGCACACACGTGAAGCCCACACACAGAGCAGGAAAAACTGGAGAGGTCTCATAAAAGGAGGTCTCATTAGTAGTGACAAGCCATTAAATTTTATCACCACTCCCAAGTACTAAATTTCTACTTGAGAAAGACTGAAGTCAGCCACTTCACAGTCAGTACTACTTAACATTACTCAACTTTTAATCAAGCTCTAGTATAGACCAAACTATTTTTTCTTTTACTTTTATATAAGGCAGAAAACATTCTGAAAATAATACTGAAACAGATGCATTAGCTTCCTTTGATGAAGCAGTCCAAAGCCTAACAAGTAAATCAGGGATGAAGATAGAATCACTTTGCTATTCAGTTTTGGGTTTCATAGTAGGCTGCTTTCCACCAGTTTATCTTTCTGACTTAGCTCTTGATGGGAGCCAGCAAACTTCAGAGCCAGCATGATGAAGTAGCACAAGCTACGCCTTTAGGCGGAAGACAATCATTAGTCATCTTAGCTGTGATGTGAAATGTCATCTTTCATTTTTTCATGATTAAAACTAAAAATATGCATTTACCAACAGAATGCAGAACAGGAGTAGTCTGTATCTGCAGTAAGACCTAAGTGAATAGGACAGGATCCTCTTTCCGAGAGTCATTCCTCCCCTGCTGGTTTGTGAAAAACGAGTCCTTGTCAATCTTAAATCTTCCCAAAGAATATGCTGCTAATCCAAAGTGACATTAAAATTCACCTCCTCTACATGTAGGCAAACACGTAGTTGCAAACACATCTCTGTGTACAAGCGAGACCCTCAAAGGTGGGCTGACCACTTCAGCAGAGTTTTCCAAGCCAACCATACTACCCCTATCCAACTCCACCGCTTATACCCCTTGCAATTAATACCCCTCCTCCTCTGTCAGCAGTAACTGCTTGGACTCTATGACTTTAGAGGTCTTTTCCAACCTAAATGATTCTATGGTTCTAACTGTGCTGCCGTCTATGACTGCTCAAGCCTCAGAGTTTATTTGTGAACCATCACCCTGCCCTGGCAGGTCTCAGTTGCTGCCTCACTCTCCTCCAGGTTGCACATCTGGGCTAAATACTCGACCTATATAGAAAGTCTGTGACAGGAAATAGCTAAAATCCATCCAAGTTGGTTTCAAAACCTTTTATAAAGTGTAAGTCTCAGTTTTATGGAGACCTGGCATGTCTGCTCTAGCAGTAAGTTTAGACATGGAAGCTTTTTTTTTTAAAAAAAAAAAAAAAACCCAACACATCTGTTGTTATTATTTCATATGAAATAAGAGGAATGAATAAACCCAAAATCTTCTCATAAAAAAAGAGAAGTCACCGTAGTGCCTGGAGCTATTGCTCAGACAATGATTTCAGAAGAAAGTTGTATGGTTACAATTAACCTGAATTCAAACTTTGTGCTCCTTCCCAACCCTGAAAAAGGAATCAGTTTGTATTTCCTACAGCACAGGAAAAAAAAAAAAAAAAGTTTAGTTGGCTTGTTGGCTTTTAGCTTAAATTATTCTTTTCAATGGACTTTTTAACTACTCTAAGACAGTACTAAAAATTCAGAAGTAGCTAATATATTTAAAGTCCCAAACAGTGGAAAACTGCTTCAGTGAAGGGATAAAAAATTGGCCAAGTTCACACAGAAAATAGCCAGAGGTTGTTTGGATAGACCCAGAAGTCCTGAAAAGCAAAAGATTTAGGGATTCATATAACAGAGCTTTCTTCTTTACAGCACCCTACATCCAAGCTGATGGACTCTTGAGAAGGATCCTGAAAGCAGACTACTGAAGGGGCCTAAGCAACAGGAAGTAAAACTTAAAGAAACAATTAAACATCTAAGATTTGAGAAAATAAAATCCAGGCCTGGACTGAAAATTTATTACCCTAATTAAAAAAATAATAAAAATAATAACAAAAAAAACCTCAAAAATAGAGGAAAGTATAAAGAGCAGAGGAGTGGAATTGCTGGGGTACAAGGAGGAGTGCAGGAGGAAAGCTTCCCCTGGGAACAGATCTATGACTGACATTTGGGCTCACTGTGGGGACATAAACCCTAAGGTAGCACAGGAATTCCCCTGGAAAATGAACCACTGAGGAAGAAATCTAAGGATGGAGCCCAGCTTGCAAAGCCAATTAATTATTCCCTAAAATAATTTCTGTAAAAGGCATGATTTTGAAGGAGCTCAGAAAATGCCCACAGACAGGCTCACCCTTTCCCATATTTCACCAGCTGTGCTTCCCATGAGCTTTTCCTCATCTTCCTGAAGAATTTCAGCTTCCAGAAGACTCTTTAGCTTTCATGTGTCCATGGTGAAGATGGCACTTTGCTTATACTGTAGTCCCTCCAATTTACATCCCCCTCTCTGTCCTCAAACTAGTAATGGAAGAGCCAGTTTATGGAGCTTAGGAATTAAATGAAGAAATAAATAAATACATAAATAAATAATGCCTCAAGCCCAGAGAATCACCAGGATTCTGTGGTTTTAAAGAATCAGTTAATATTTTTTTTTCGTTTTGAGCACTCAGCATTTTCACAAGTCTCCAAGCTTCCTGCCTGCAGAAAAAGAAAAGCTAAAAATACCATGAGAAAGACATGGCTCTCAATATTCCTGAGCTGATTGTAGAAAAAAATGGGAGGTTCAGCAGGGAAGCTGTTATGAAGCTCCAGCTCCACACTGCAAACCGAAGGAGCTGTAACAGTTCAAGCAAGGTTCAAACAAATATCTCAAAGGGTGGGCACCTCTCCAACTCAAATGACTGAGCGTTCAGAGGTCCTTCCTCCCTATTCCAGCTTCCTACGATCTTGCAGCTTTATGCAGCCCACAAAAGATTCCCAAAATTCATTCTGTCTAAACATCTCTGCTTTGTTTAGCAATTCAGCCCTGGTCTAGCAAAAGCTCACAATCACAGGCTAAACATTTAGCGCATAGGAGGCTTTACTGATTCGAAGCTAAGCGTGGCAGAATCTTCAAATTATAGGAAATATGAATTATTACTGAGTTTAAAATTGCCTACATGCATAGAATCACAGAATGGTTTCAGATGGAAGGGATCTTGAAGCACAACTAGTTCCAAACCCCCTGCTATGGGCAAGGAATCATAGAATGGTTTGGGTTGGAAGGGACATTCAAGATCATTAAGTTCTAACCCCATGCCATGAGCAGGGAATGAGGAAGCATGTCTCCTTGCTCAAGGTTGAAAGCCCAATGATCCAAACTGAAGGCAAATGCATTTACCAGCCTGTGACCCCAATGAGGACTGCTCAGAGAAGCATCCAGATAAACCCTAATTTGTACTACTTGCCCAGTAAGGTTTGACATCCTTTCCCTGGAGAAAAGCATTGTGCTAACAACAGCTCGTGTTGTCACCAAGAAAGACCTTGTCTCCACAGCAGAACATGAATGTGTGGGCCATGATTTAGGACTTATCATTAATTCAACTGCTGACTTGGAGACCCCAATCCCTCCTTCCACCCACAGGAGCTGGAAGTACTTACTGAGCATAGGTATTCTGCACTGTGGAACAGGGAAAGATTTGAAGCAAGCTTCTCTGAGCATAAACCCCTCCATTTTTCAACTTGCTAGTTGGGATGAAAAATACCTGATGCAAGATTAATGAACAGAAATATGGAACAGTTTTACAGAGGAATAGTTCTGTGCTATTTTCTCTCCACTTTTTCAAGGAGCTCTGTGGCATTTTAGCTGTATAACTCCATACTAACACTTTTTTATTATGGGTTTGAAAAGTTTCCTGTTCTACTCCTTTTCTAAGAGAGTAGTGGCTCGACATGTATGATTGTCATCCAACTAGCATTCAAGCATCAAAAAAACCCCAGGTACATATTTGCTGTTTGCATATTAGTAATATCAAGCAATTCAGATGTGTCTGCACTATTGTGTATTCCACACGCTACTAGACTTCATCATGATCTGGATTATTTAGAAAGTAGACCTACAATACTTATCTCCACCACCCTCCCTACCCCCATTTCATTTAATAGTTTAAAATAACAGTGAATGCTTTCAGCTGCTGGTTGAGAGCTTTATTTTTTGTTCCCTGTGGACTTGAACTGTTACTCACAAACAGGTATCAACTTTTTTTTTTTTGGAGAAGCATTTACAGATCCTAAGCAGCAAGCAGTAGTTTTACAGGAAGATTTGATCAAGACTATAGTACCCCTTGTATTTTCTTCTCTTTTTAAATAAAGAATGCAGGCATTCAGGCAGAGATTAGATGCTATGCCTCATGATTTCAGTGACCAGATACCTCAGCCCTCATTCCTACTGTGCTGCAAGTTTGGCAACTGAGGACGTTATCCATTTTCTTCTCTGAGCCTCATGCATCTCACCCATCTCTTGGCCTCTTCAGTACCTGAGCTCACTTTGTCAGCATTTTCAAAGGTCTTTGGAAGAAGACTCATAGCTTTCTGCCTCTATATATGATTCTCCCCAATCATCTGCTCCTCTAGAAAGAAACAAGATTTGTTGGTGCTTCCTTTTTGTCACTTACATCTATCTAATGAAATACCTGATGCAAGGGAACCGGACCAGATGTCAAGACACTCGTCTGAGAAGCCTGCAAGAGTTTTGGACTGCAATTCTCTATTGAGATCTGAAAACATCCAAGAGAGAGAGAGGGGGGAAAAACATCTGCCAAAAGAGATGTAAGATTTCTTTTCTTTGCCTTACCTGGACTGTGTGCTGGACCCTGTCTATTACTGGCCCTAGCTACTACACCTCTCCTATCCTCTGCCTTCTATTCATCAGCAGCATAAGAGCTGTTGCCTCACCTTAGGGGAAGAAGCCTTCTGCTGAGTGACATACACTGAAGACTGGGGCATGTCCCAGGCTCTCGGGTCACTGCATCCTGCAGCAGATCTGAGTCCAGACTTACCGTGGGAAATTCCAGCCTTCCCTCCAGCCATGTATATA
>JAAGNO010025754.1:0-13324 GCA_033439905.1 Ceryle rudis
TTCCCTTTCTCTTCCCCCTTGGGAAGGGAGGGGGGTTAGCAGAGAGTGTCTGTTATAGGTCTAAGGGGGTTGCCCTGTGATCTATGAGCTGAGTCCTGTATGGGCTTGCTCAGAGTCTGAAAGGAAATGGATAGCAATGACAGGAATTCACAAATTTCACATCCATGTTCTAAGCTTTATTTCCAGGACTTTGACATGGAAAAAAATGGTGATAGGAGAGAAAGGGGGCCAGAGTTAGTAAGAAAAACCTGAATTATCTCATGAGGTCCATGACCTCTGCTGGTTCTGTTTTCAGTTCATTTACTGGTATCTCCCTTTCTGGTGTCAGTCCTGCTGTATTTGCTGACTAGTTCAGTCTCTTTATGATCATGTCCTCTCCTTATGTATTTTTTGTTTATAATAATATCACCACATGTGATTTAGTTTAAATTATTTATTTTCTGTCCTTATTTGTAAAAATAATTTTAAACTATATGAGTATATATCTTATTCATCCTGGCAAAATTTTGAGAAAATCAGTCATTTCCAGTTATGCAGGCATTTTAACTGCTAATTTCTGCACACTTGAAAGATTTTAGTTTCTTCAGATCTTTTATGTTCTTTAAATTATCTCAAAAATTATTGCAGCTGTTAAGATTATATTTACTTATATGTTCAAACAAGCCAGATAAAAGCTTCAAAACAGTCCAAACACCTCTAACTGCTCAGACCTCACACTCTTGGGAGATTAGTCTATCTTGTCAGAATGATCCAGTCAATGAGACTGATAAAATTCTAAGTCATCTAAATCTAGACACAATTGGTAGAGGATTAAAATATCGGTAAATATTAAGTTGGATCCTTGGATGGAAATTCTATATTATTTTTTTTATATTCATTCTGCATTAATGAAAGATTATAACCTAATTAATAAAATCTCTGTAAGGCAAGCGCTCTCTTTTTATTCCTGTCTACAAATAAACTGTTTTGTGCCATACGCAGTACCCTTAAAAGAAAGGTAGTAAATGATCAATCACAGCAAGCACATTGTCAACATTAAGTGGTGTATATCTCAATCCACTGAGGCTTATTAGTGATCAAAATGTATTTTACTCAGCTTTTTTATTACATATGTTAACAAATGTACAAACTATTATGGAAGATTCAGTAGAGTATGTGCTTCACACTGATAGATGTATGATAAGGGTGTGCTTTCACAGCATCTTCAACCAAATGTAATCGGAGTTCCCTTGACCCTGCTTCAACACTCTTATTTGTTCCATTCACAAGGAATAACTCTGTCCTTTCCTTGTGCCAGCACTTCTCCACATGTCTAATGGGTTAATTCGGAGATACCCAAGTTGCTTGAGAACAGTCCTATAAAACAGAATGGTTAGTTTTCAGCCAGTGCAGCTAGACAAATCATCTCACCAAATGTTTATATGAGTGTGACAGCTAGAACTAATGACTTATCTATGCAGCCGAGGGCTGCAGAAGGTAGGATTGCTGCACACCCTAGCTAGATTGGCTGTACTTCATGTGTAATTGTGTCCGAGCCAGTAAAGACAGACTTTTTTTCCCCATCTGGAGTCACATAGTTATAAATTGTCCACTTAGGTCCAAGAATTGATATATAGTATAAAAAAAGAGACATTTCCATCTCCACAGATATTAAGACATGCATACTTCAGTGATAAAGAGTGGCCAGTCTATACATTCTACTAAAAAAGAAAAGATCAGGTTCAGCAGGATTTAAATTGTCTAGGCCCTCTGAAGTACTTCAAAAGAAAATCAGTTATAAAACCTAGATGCTGCAATACAAGAGATCTCACTTAAGTTGTAACCTCAGAAACAAGGAATGCAGAAAGACAAAACCCATGTCATGATAGTGTCAAATATACAAGGGTGGAATTGAAAGACTTTTTTGACAATTCTGTCTTAATGCTACTTTTATTTCTACAACTGCATCTTTTATCAAAACAAACTAAGAATATAACTGTTTGTATTTGATACAGTGAATGCTTTTATTTTTACTACACTGTAAACTGTCTTGACCTCAGAATGACTTTGGAAATGCCAAGAAGGTTCTCCTAACTGAAGAGTCTAACAAACGCACATAGTGAGAAACTGGGTACCTCAGCCACTGTCAGCTGTCAAAAAGGAAATAAGGTGTTTCCCAGTTTAAAGCTGTCTGGACTAAATGGAGAGCTGCAGTCACAGGAGTCAGGAAATTAGGAATTCTGTTACAATAATCAGAAGTGACCAGGATGGATTTCTGTCATCTAGTAAGAGAAACAAAAGTGTACATAACTCAGAGGGTACTTTGAGATTCTTTTATCACTTGGCCAATTTATTACATAGCTTTTCTTTAAGTGACAAAGTCAGTATAGCAGTGGCTGTATTGCATAACTGCCCACATAAATTTTCTAGAATATGTGGGTTTACTTTATGCAATATATATCTGGCTCTTAATAGATTACAGATTGTATGCTTTAGCTTATGGTTTATAAACAGTTGTTTGAAAATTAACAATATAAATAAAAACCTGATTTACTGGATTTTTAGAACTGCATAGTAGCCACTTTTTAAAATAATACACCTTCTTTTTATGCTGCATACAATTTGTTAATAACTACCTCTTTTTAAAGTTAGTAATGGAATAATTACTTACGGTCAATCGTGAATTATAATTTTATTGTGTTTCTGTGTGCTGAAAATAATGCACCATAGCTACAAGTATCTAACTCATTTTAGCCCATCAACTGTAAAAACTATTTTATTATAAATGATTAAGTACACTTAGAAAAAAACTCGTTCATTTAAATGAGAGGTGATTTGTGAAATTGTGTCAGCTTAGTCTTGTGTGCCTTGGTCTAACTTAAAAATAGGAGAGAAGCTCAAAGTTGACAATATAAAAATGTAAACTCAAAGTCCTAATTCTTCCTCATGGGCAATATTTTCTTATCTCTTCACTTTGTTTATTTTGAGAAGTAAAATAAACAAATCCATAATATGTATTAAATACAGATCTCTGTGGACAAATGAATTTAATTTGGTAAATTTTTTATAAATTTTCTCATTTTCTTCAGTTAAATATATCCTAAGAGCACACAGAAATAAAGGGATTTTGCTGTCTTCCACCATTTGAGTATGGTTAAACCTAGGATATATTAAGTCAGCTTAATGGTCTGTAGTATCCCTACATAGTCCTATGGAGATCTTTGAGATCTGAAATGCCAGCAAAAGGTTACACTAGAGGAAGGGAAAGTATCTTCTTCTACCTCCATGGGGAATTAATAATTAAGAACGTATTACTTCATTCAGTAGTGTCTTCCTAGCACTCCCAGACAGAAGAATTAAATCCAAAGAAATCATTAACAGCTTCCTGTGATTTCTAAAGATGTCTCTTTTGATATGGAAACAAGAAGTCAGCTAAGGTTTACAGGTAGCTTCTGCTAAGGATAGTGGGCTTTATCAGTTACTTTTCACAGTATTGAAATCTCCTTTCAAATTCCGTGAGTCTAGCCCTGCAGAAGTCTCATCTTGCCAATATCCTTTAGAAGCAATGATTTGCCGTTCTTGGGAAAAAACCCAAACCAAACCACAACAAGCCAAACCAACCAACCAACAACAACAACAAAACCAACACCAAAATGCTCTCCAAAAAAAACCTCAAAAAAACCCAAACCACCCAGTGAAATGCAGTTGTTTAGGCTGCAAATTAATAACCTAGTATAACATTAACATGTAATCCCATTGACTGTAATGGGATTAAAATTAAAAATATAAAATTATAATCTATCACTATCCTTTATATTAAGCACAAAGCAGAAAACACAAGAACCAGTTGCTTGCTATTCCTGAGACAGACCTTTATACTCCTGGCCTCATGTTGCTTTGGTTGACAAGATCAGTTGTGTTTTGGCTGAGATGTGAGATATTATCCTAAATTTAACATTGTCACTACTAAAATGAGAATAAAGTTCACCATTCAAAGCTTTCCAAGAAAAACTACTTGATAAGAGTTTTAGAACATAATTATTTTATAAAGCCTTACGCTGAAATTTCTCCTTATGCTCTCTCTGTTGAAACTGTCAGTCAAGATCCAGAGCTCATTTTATTCTCTGCCTTATATTCATCAGTCTGAAGTGTGAATGGTTGTGTTGACCTACTTTAATACATTAATGTGTACCAGTGCTTAAACAAAGTGACATCTGTATTTTCAACTTTTTCAGTTGTCACTCAGATGATGACTAATAGTATGTAATGATGCTTGGCTACTGCCACGGAGGAAAAAAAGATCAGTCTCTTTAGCATTCCATTTCTCCTTTCTTTGAGGATTTTGTGATACCGACATTAAGGGTTGTGGGTCCGTTAATTTTAGGCATTTACAAAATAGACCTCTACATGTCAGTAACACATCTAGGTCTCCATTACAGCAGATTAGCTAGTTAGATGAAGCTAGGATGCAATTACTTGATCAAATGTATATTCTGCATCACAGTGGAATGAATAAATGTCTGGAAGCCACAGATTTCATTGAGTAGGTCTTGACAGAATACAAAATCTAGATACTCTAGTTTTAATGTTACATCTAGACTGCAGACACCTTAAGGTAAGTGAGGTGATGCCAATTTTGACTATCACTGACAATTTCAATATCAAAAGATTTCAGCTGTTTGTAGATGTGCTGGTTCAGTAGGTCAGCAGCTAATACCTCTATTCATAAGCAGTATGTATTTAATGATTCAATCTGACATTTCTGTAAAATATGATGCCGTAATATTTAGTGAAACTAATCAATTTTTTATTCTTAGTTTTAAATATATTATTTATCATTTTGTTTGGCACCAGATGAAGAAGTATTTATAAAACATAAATTTTTAAAGGTTACAAAGTGCTTAATTTTTACTTTGTCATGTTCATTTGAAGGTAATACCCTTTTTTTTCATTGATGGGTTGAAATCAAGCCTTTTGTTAGCTTTCTGCATGACCCTGGCAGAAAGTATAGCACATCTTCACTGAGCAGACATACTTTCAATCCATGAGAAGGATAATTCTTGATTAATCTTGTTTGCTGTCATTCATACAAAGTCTTTTATGTTAATAGGAGTAATAATTACATTTTCCTTTACATAATTTATAGTAGCACAAAAATTAACAAAAATACATAATTCCAGTTCTTCATCTTACTAATAGCATTGTTCTTTTCTTCAGGGTGCTGATGAAGAGTGTATGCAATCCATGGGTAAAAACTGACCTGATTTATTAATTTATACATACACAGAGCTATAAATGAAAAATAGTTAATGTTTTTTGTAGAATAAGAATTAAAACCATGCCTTTGGAAGGAAATACACATGTATTTATGTAAGCATGTATAATTTTAAAGACTCATGGAAAATTAAAATATTTATTACTTTTCTATATATAACTTAAAATACAACTATCTATTGGGCTGATGGGAAATAATATTTTTAACATATACAATATCAACAATAGAAATAACCAGTGTCTAAGACATTTCTCTCCTATTTGGCTATGTGTTATCCATTTAGTCCTATTCGTTCCACATTCTAAAGCACATAAATGCACCTCATAGTTGCAGTTGGTGGTCTATGACTTGGGGGATAGACACTCATGCTGTAAAGATTAACCAGAATGGAACGAAGATACTTACGTAACATGTTACATTTGTGCTGTTGTAATGTTGACATAAATGCATATTGTTAATTTTATAGCAAAGACTTTGTCAAATGACAGCTCGTTCTTTTTATTCATTTTCACATATATTCCCACATTGCCCTTGCTTTGAGAAAGGAAACTTTTAAGGAAAATAATAATTAGCTGTCAGAGATATTTGTCAAAGACTTTGTTCCCTAACATCTATTTAATCACAGCTGACTGTCAAGAACCAGGTTTCTGTTAATATCTTAGATTAAGTCCTTCAATTTTTCAGTCTAATGCAGAATTTTATTTTCAGATTATGTTAAAGCAGTGGAAATGTGTTGCTTCCTGATTCTAAGAAACTTCTTAGAGACTTTCTACATTAAATATATTTCATTGTCATAATTTTGAATTTTCCTTGTACTAAGCCTTCTTTTGTAAGCCATGTGTTTTTCATGGAGTTCCTCCAGTGAAAGCATGATGTCCCCACCTACATTTGGTCCTTTAATTAGTGTCACACTCTAATCTCTGTGAAAGAAATGTGATAGGATCTACATCACTTCCAATCCACAGAGAGCACGATTGGGAAGGAATAAGAGTCAGAACACCTGGAAATCTGTTCTATGTCTCTTTTTGCTGTCCTAGATCAGACAGAAGGGTTTTTGTCCCTGAACCATTGTATCAGCCTACTGTGTGGATAGCAGCATAGGGGATGGTAGGTTTTGGAGCTTGTACACCTCCATGAGGCTGGTACCACATGCTTTCTGAGCTCCAAGGAGGGTCATCTTCTTGAATTATCTCATTTTTTAATAGCAGCTTCAATCCCAGAAGCAAATCCCTTTGGTTATTTTAGAAATGTTCTTTCAGATCAAGTTGTCAGTTTTGCCAAAAGGCAACAAATTTAACACATTCTGTTGATTTTTTTTTCTAAGAGTGCAGGTAGAAAGACAAAAACTTTATCAATCATATGGCATAAAACTCTCTGGTGCCTTTGGTTAATATTCCAGTGATGCCAAAAAGATTAAGACATTTTTTACATTACTTTTTTCCATAATGTAAAAGCAGGACATTTCAACCCTGCTATAGATGATAGCAAATACATTGATCTAACTGGCACAAGGGTTTCATCTACAATTTGATTTATGTTCCCTTTATTTAATTTGCATAATTTTCATGAGGTCAGTAATAACACCTTCAGTTATTAAAGTAGCATAACTAGCTTTAGACTAGTTAAGGAAGAATAAATCTTACCAATCTGTTGAACAAGAGAATTTCACTCCTCATGACAGTGATGCAACACCAAAGACAAACAGAGATGACACTGATTTGTCACAACTATGCCTGTAAGTAAAAATGTACTGGTTCTCACTGGAGAGATTCTTAGGTCTGGACTGGGTGATTTCTTATTATAACTGGCATGAGTTTTAATACACATCACCCAGTAAACCAAGTATACCTAAAGAGTGTGGATGATCAAAGGGCTTTTCCCCATCAAAATTTACAAAGGAGGACTCCTGAAAAAAAACCCCAAACAATGGCCAAGGGGACACATACCCCTTGGTAAACAACAGACCAAAAAAGGACATTAGAATCGGGTGAAAATATATGTCCACTAGACTTCTGCATTTTGAGAAAACCTGATTAATTTTGATTACAAAATCACAGAATCACAGAATTGTTGGAGTTGGAAGGGACCTCCAGAGGTCATCTAGTCCAACCCCCCCAGCAAAACAGGTTTGTATAGAGCACATTTCACAGGATTGCATCCAGGCAGGTTTGGAAAGTCTCTAGAGAAGGAGACTCCACAACCTTCCTGGGTAGCCTGTTCCAGTGTTTTGTTATCCTCACAGTAAATATATTTTTTCTCATATTTAGATGGAACTTCATCTGTTCCACCTTATGCCCATTGTCCTGTCTCTGGGCACCACTGAAAAGAGTCTGGCTCCATCCTCCTTGACCCACCCTTTAGATATTTATAGCCATTGATAATGTCTCCTCTCAGTCTTCTCTTATTCAGGCTAAATAGTCCCAGATGTCTCAATCTTTCCTTGTAAGAGAGATGCTCCACACAACCCTCTGGTGTGTCAGGCATACCTTCCGGTTTTGTATCATCAGCAAGCTTGTCTCGTTGCCTAGGTCATTGATGAATATGTTAAATAAGACCACACCCAATACTGACCCCTGGGGAACACCACTGGTTACAGGCCTCCAACTTGACCCTGTAATGTTGATCATGACCCTCTGAGCCCTGTCACATAACCAGCTCTCAATCTACTTCACTGCCCACTCATCTGACCCACACTTCATGAGCTTCCTAGTGAGGATGTTATGGGAGACAGTGTCAAAAGCATTGCTGAACTCGAGATAGATGACACACATATCTACACATGTCCACACATGATAACACATGTCTAATTCTCACTGGCTACTCCTTTGCATATAGGATAGCCCAATATTTGCAGGCCAGCTAAGTATCTTCACTGGGAACAAGATTCAGCACCCACAATGTCTTTTTGTACGCTTTTCAGGGATCTTTTATAAATAGCAGACCTTTTCATTTTTTGCATCACAGAAGCTCAGGGTTTTCCAGTGAGGACTTGGAAGAGCTTACTCTTTAAGCAGCAGTGCTTTTATTATCACTTCTGGGCCTTGTTATCATTTTGGGGCCTGATTCCTGTAATATCTTTATCAATAATCTGGATGAGGGGATTGAGCGCACAGTAAATTTGCAGATGACACCAAATTGGGTGGGTGTGCTGACCTGCTTGATCATGTTCCTCTACAGAGGGATCTGGACAGGCTGGATTGACAGGCCAAGGTCACTTTTATAAGAATCAGTAAGGCCAAGTGGTGAGTCCGTTTGGGTCACAAACACCTCCTGCAATGCTACAGGATTTGGGAAGAGTGGCTGGAAAGATGTCCATTGGAAAAGGACCTGAGGGTGTTGGTTGATAGCTAGCTGACTAAACATGTGCCAGTAGTGTGCCCAGGTGGCCAAGAAGACCAACAGCATCCTGGTTTGTATCAGAAATAGCGTGGCTAGCAGGACTAGGGGAGTGATTGTCCCACTCTACATGGGACTGGTGAAGACGCATCTTGAATACTGTGTTCAGTTTTGGGTATCTCCCTTCAAGAAGGGCATTGAGGTGCTGGAACATGTCCAAAGAAGGGCAACAAAGCTGGTGAGGTGTCTGAGAACAAGTCTTACGAGGAGAAACTGAGGGAACTTGGATTGTTTAGCCTGGAGAAAAAGAAGCTGAGGGGAGACCTTATTGCTCTCTACAACTACCTGAAAAGAGGTTGTAGTGAGGTGGGGTTCAGCATCTTCTCCCAAGTAACAAGTGATAGGACAGGAGGAAATGGCCTAATATTGTTCCGGGGAGGTTTAGGTTGGATATTAGGAAAAATTTCTTCTCAGAAGGGGTTGAGAAGCAGTGGAACAGGCTGCCCAGGGAACTGGTGGAGTCACTGTCACTCCAGGTAGCTAAAAAATGTGTAGATGTGGTGCTTAAGGACACGGTTTAATGGTGACTTGTCAGTGCTGGGTTAATGGTTGGACTTGGTATCTTAAAAGTCTTTTCCAAACAAAATGATTCTATGGTTCTATTTTAAAACCTGTGGATGATGGCAATCTCCTTTAAAGAGCTCTCCCAGCTTTATTTCTGTAGCAACAAGTATTTGTACAAGGAAAACCAATTTTCAGCTCTGTGTTAGCTGAAACATATGTGGGAGGTGCTACTGGTTTTAATAGTCCTTACTGACTGCTTTAGTCTGGTCCTTATTTTTCTAGTCTCTATGCACCTGCAAGGTAAATGCTTACTGCATTTAGTAACAGTAGGGGTTCAGCTGTTTCTACATTTAGCCTGTATCTGGGATTAAACTACAGCAGCTGCTCTATCACCTCATGACCACTCCCCAGCCGAGAAGGGGAATCAGGAAAAGAAGACCCATGGGTTAAAGTGAAAATGGATTTAATGAAACAGCCAAACTAAAAACAATGCCAGTATAAGCAAAGTTATACTCAACCCAGTGAACATACTGCAGTCACAATGAATAGGAAAGCAGTCCTCAGGAGCAGGGTCAGGACAGACAAGAGAAGAAATCCAAGTGGAAGACCATCCCTTCTCAGCAAACTTCCACCTTTATACTGAGCATGATATTTATGTGATGGGCTACACCTATATCCAGCTCAGGTTAGCTTCCCTGACTTGAAACTGCTAAAAAAAGAAGATCATTTTTCACTAATGTTCATAAATGGTCTCATGAATTTCTCCTCTCTACAGTTATCTGTTATCATCTTGAACCTTAGAAGAAACTCCTTTTTTTTTCCTTATCCCCGATGAACCTCACCAGACCCATCCTCCAGCACTATTTCCTAAACAGACAAATGTCTTCCCACACTTCTTCTCTCGGAGCAGAGAATACCCATTTCCAGGTTGAAATACCTTCTGAAGAACATCCACAGGAATGGATGGCACATGCCTGATTTCCATTTTTATCTCTTGCTCTCACAGACAGCCTGCCAACAGCAGCAAATACAAATTTTTGATAGCTTGCATGCTCCATCCTGCAGAGAGCAGCTGCAGCCACCAGGGAATAGCAGAAGTAATACATTACAGGTGAGGCTGGTCCTGAGATTTGTATCCATGTCTGCCATTACTCACAAAGGTAGATTTTACAATGTTGCCATTTTAGATTTTTCTGTTTTAAGAACTTGCTACTGTAGATGTTGTTTCCTCTTTCAGTAGCCCCTGGAGTGTCTCAGATATTACTTTATGTTATTGATAGCGAACGTGGACATAGTCTCTATGGTATATGGGACATTTGTTGTGAAACTGCTATCATTTACTGTTAAATCTAATTTGAGAAAAGAAAACAACTTCATTGCACATTGTGTATGTATTAGAAAAATAAAGGTACCAAACAATAATAAATCTAAGTAATGAAAGTAGTAGGTTGCCTTCTGTGGAATCACAGACTTCTCAGTTGCAGACCCTCTAAATCGTGCCCAAGCTCTCCAGACACCAGCGGTCTTCAAAAGGTCTCATTGTGAATTTTCTGCTGTGAAACACAATAAAGTAGTGTCCTGAAGAACAATGAAACCAATCAATTTCAAAATTTTTAACACAGTAATAAAAACACATTTCATTTGTTTTATGGCTCAGGCATTGCTGTTGCTGACATATAGAGAATCAGTTTGGAAATCCATAACCAGTCTTATAATCTACTAGGGAAGTTTCTGCACCAAATTGTTAACAGGTACATGCAAACTTTTGGACTTTGAATTCTTCCCTTTCATTCCTTGTAGCCCTTCAAAGCCTATTGAAAGTTGTTTGAATCCAATTCATTTACTTGTATCACGTTCATATAAAGATAAATCTTGGGAAAAAAAGCAACAGTTAATAATTATTCTCTTTTACCAAGAGAAGGCAGTTATACTGATGATGAAAATCAGATATAACTTAGTCCAAATCTAAGTGTCCCCCAACACTACTTAAGTTTCATCTCTGATTAGACCAGAATTTAGACCAAACCTTTACCGAAGGTCTGAAATATTCAGATAAAGATTTATTTTTATGCATGCAAATTTTCCTTGTGGGTTCCAGATGGAACTGCAAATGATGAAACATTGTTGCAGTATTTCAGAGCTAAAAGCAGTACAGCTCTAAATTTTCCAAGATCTCTTCTTGTAAGATCTCCAGATTTGTTCTAAAACTAAAGCTATTCAGAGAGTTCAGCTGAACTCTGTCTACTCATCAAAATTTGCTATATTTAGATCAATGGAATCTAAACAATGAAAATTTATAATTTTACCTACTTCAATGAAAACCTATATCAAATGTGTTTTCAGTGACAATCAGGATGAAAAGAAAAAAAATGAGACTTGGAAGACTTGGAAAGGTGTATAAGTGAAGAAGTGAGAATGCAGAAACTTAGTTTTAGTGATAAAGTTCTGGTAGCTATATGGAAGAAAACAGATCTGTGTTTTGTTGTGGTTTAAATACATATCAAAATTACTAAGATTTTGGTGACTTTGATAGGTGCTAAATCATGTTTTTAGGGAACAGAAAGAAAGAGATATTGAAAAGTACTATATGCCTTGTAATCAGCTGTTACTGAAAAATGTGTTTAAGATCTAAAAATGGTCCAAGGCAAAAATTTGCCAGAAGTATCCTATCAGACTCTTTGGCCCTTTAACTTCTCATCCTAAGTGCTAGGAGTTACTGAAATAACTTGAGTTTGAGACTCCCATTAATGGTGTACTTTACTGAATGATCTGAGAATGAAGGACTTTATGAAAGTATGTGAATTCCACTTTCTTTAGTTGAGGAACAGTAAAAGAAAAAAAAAAAAAAAGTCTTATCAACAGGGTTTTGTTGCCTTTGTATGTTACGTCAACCTACTTACTCAAAAGCAAAGAATTATGTATGAATGTAAATAAACCAAGGTGCATGAACCTTGTTAACCATTTAAAAAATGTGATAAAGCATTGTACCCTGAGAGTGAATAAAGAAATTAATGTGTATCTTTTAAAATACAAGAATGCCACATTCCCAGGAAAACTTTAATAGGTTAAGACTGTGTAATTTGCTCTTTATAAATCCTAATTCTCTTCCTGCTTTGTCTAGAAATTGGACTACCTTCCATTCGCTCTTTGTAACTTGGAATAATTAAAAATCCATTATACTTCCCTCTCTCTAATGACAGTACATAAATTAAGTGTCAATAGTGTTGAAATACATGCAAAATGTGATATGACCCTTTCACAGTGTCACATCTGCAATGCAAATTTCTCCTGGGCAATCAGAAATTCAGTGAATATTTTTCATGTAGAACTCAATCTTTTACAGCTAAGTAGTGTTCATTTGTTGATTCACAGTTCAGAAGTTACTGAGGTGTTTATTTCTGCTAATCGAATGTGCTCTTCTCTAGTTATTTTTGTACTCCAGAACTCCCAGTAGTCAGCCTCAAGGATGCCTCATTGCCTCTCAGCACCAAGAGCTGAAGAAAGATGCAGCCAAACTTTCACTTTAAAAGTGTCCATTTTAAGTAACAATAAGGTGTAGTACGAAGCCAATTCTGATAAAGTGTGTGTAGTATATACCTTTTTTCCTCTTCTGTGTTTACATATTTCTATTTTAGATGTAGGAAATAAAAACTACCTAGCTCAGTGCTCCTCTTTGACTCAAACCTACTATTGGCTGATTACATCAAACCTCACAATTGTGAAGCTGCATGAACCCAGGGCTCAAAAAAAGGGAAAAAGTACTTGTAGTTGGCCAAGGTCAGATGTATATATATATAACCTTTTTCAAATACCTGATGTTATCTCTCTGTCTCGATTGGTGCTTTTCATTTTTAGTTTTATCCTGTTAAAAAAATTTGTTCTTCTAAGCTTTTCTGAAGTGCTGAATGTTATTTCACTTCTTATTCTCAAACCTGGGCAAGTTCTACAAGGTATGTATAGACAATAATCATAGAAATGTTGGCTGCAAGCAACCTCTAGAGGTCATGTAGTTGAACATCTTGTTCAAAGCACAATCAGGTCATACAGGGTGCTGCTGAGGGGTCAGGAAGGCATGGCTGGAGCTGAACTTGGCAAGAGACAAACAGAATAACAAGAACAGCTTCTATAGGTATGCCAGCCAGAAAAGTAAGGTCAAAGGAAAGCATCCAC
>JAAGNO010025754.1:26051-37211 GCA_033439905.1 Ceryle rudis
TCCCCTGCAGGGCTGTCCAGGGCTGTCCCAGGCTGCCCAGGGCAGGGGGGGAGTCCCCGTGATCCCTGGAGGGGTTTATTCAATTTATTCAGCCCTCTCCAGGGACACAGGTCAGTGGTGCCCTGGCAGTGCCAGGGGAACAGTTGGACTCAATGATCTTAAAAGTCTCTTCCAACAAAAATGATTGTAGGATTCTAAAATGACACCACTTGCTCTGACTTGCTGCTGCAAGCTCAGCCCCAGATTCATTCCTCCTCCCTACCTGGAGAATCTTGCTGTAGGGTGCAAACGAATCTTCCAGGTAGCGGGTGCCGAAGCCCATGATCCTGTTCACTGCCTGGTTGCAGATGCCCGCGACCTTGGCGGTGAGGTGCACTGCGAAGGCAAACTGGATCTCTTGGAGGTTGAAGTCAGGTCTGCTGGCCGTCATTTCCTTGTGGACATAGGCGTCGGCCAGGTCCTTGAAGGAGCTATAGGACATGTCTCTGAAGAACATCCATAGCCGGGCGTCTTCCTTCACCTGGTTAAGAATCAAGTGAATACACATTACGAGGGAACAGCTCAATGTGTCATCCTGGCATTGCTGCCTTCACTCCACGCTAGGATTGCAGCTGAGAGAGGACAGACAGACAGACACGATCACGATCACACCCTGTCGGGGAATTAGAAGATGGCATTTCCTTGATTTTACTGAGCATTTCCCTGCACCGGGGAAATTGATGGTGTTGCTGCATTCTACAGCAGTACAGAGCTTGAACCAAATTCCCTCAGCCCCACGCAGCTGACCACAGCTCTCCTCTTACCTGCCTGTCCAGCTCATCTCCTGCACTCTGGAGCAGGGAAACGATTCTCCTGATGGCTTCATCTGCAGAGAGAGAGCCCACGTTATCTCCAGCCCTTTCTCTAAGCCTCACACCCAAATGGTCTGTTTAGTCCCCAGGAAAAATTCCCTGAGCTGTGATTATCCACCTCCCTTCCTCCCTCCAAACTCCACTTCAGCCTATTGCCCGGTGCTTCGTTATCCTCAGCCAGCAAAAACATCCTCCTGCCTTTGAATTGCTCTCTCCCCAAATCAAACCCTGATGCTGAAAATCTCCCTTAAAGTCTTCCTATGACTGTTTGGCTCACGTAAGCCCCTGGGTCAGGACTGAAGCAGGGTTTGGGTCCCCTGCAAGCTCTACATGAGGACAAGTCTTGTGCACGTGTGTTTTCTCTACATGCCAGCGAAGAGGCGCACGCAAGAGCAACACTCACCGACCCCATCGGCTTCGACCGGCTGTGGTGGCTCCTCACGTCCACGTGCTCTGCTCCCCTGGCTCTCGCTGCCCTGCACGATCAGCCCGATCTCTTCTGACACTTGTGCATAGTAACCATCGGGTTGTCCTGCATCTGCTGGAAGAAAACCACGTGTTCAGAATCGAGGATTATCTGGTTTTTATTGGCTATTCATTGAAGGCAGCAGTGAGGAGATCCACGTGGTGCTCATGCCCACCCGGGATTAGTGCACAGTGCCAGGGAATGATGGGGCTGCACCATCTGAACCAAAACCGAGCGGCTGCAACTTGCCCCAGATCTGCCGAAGCTCCGCAGCAATTCCCTCTCCGGCTTTTTGCCAAGGGAAGGGCTGGGGTGGGGACAGGGTGTCCCCCGGGCTCCGTCTGCCATGCCAGCTGCCAGCACCCTTCCCCACAACAGACTGAAAGCAGCTTTATGTTGGCCCTCGAGTGGTTTAAGATTTAGTCTCAGGTCTCCAATTCAAGTTTAAATTAAACCAACCCATCATTGTTTGCTAGAGGGGGAAAACTTGTGCCGGGGTTGGTGCTTGGGGTAACTTGTCACGTTCACAAGTTGGAGCAATGATGGGTGCTCAAAACATGGGTGGACTGACCCTTTCCTGGGGCAGCAGGTTGAGATCAGAGTAGCCCAAACCGATCCCAGCCCCCAGCATGCAACAGGAGGGTGATGCTTAGGGTTAGGAACCAGCACTGAGCACAACTGCTTTCCCAAAAGAAGCCCAGCGGAGGTCCCATTGGCAGTAGGGTTGGTTTAGGGTGAGGGTTAGGGGTCGTGGGTGTCCCACCTGGCATGGCTGGCATCTGGACGTGCCGCAGGGGAAGGCAGCTGGGTTGCTTGGCCCTCGCCCCAGCTGCCACCTCTCCCCGCTCTTCCTCTGTGTGCTTCTTGAAGGAGAAAACCCTCTTGAGGTTGGATCTCCTCCTCAGGGCTCTGCCCAGTGGCGGGGACATGCTCGAGTCCCCTCCGTGTCTTTTAGCCCCTTCAGGTTTGGAGCTGTGAGGAGCTTTAGCATCTTTCTCCTTTGCTTTCTGCCCTGCGTTTTCCTTCTGCTCCTCAGGGCTCTTCTTGAAGAGGAAATTTAAGAAACTTTTGAACCAGGTACATTGGCTTTTGCCCTGGGAAGAGTTTTTTGTGCTTTTCCTCTTAGGCTCCAGCTTCTCTTTAGAGACCTCCCTGGGAGCTTTGCTGCCATCATCCACAGCCTCATCCAGGTCTGGTGCTTTGGGTCTCTCCTCCTGGTCCTTCTCAAGGCTGGGTTTCACACACGAATATTTGCAGAAGTCACTTTTCGACCGTTGCAGCCCATCTGCCTTCCTCCCTTGCCTTCTGGCTCCCTCCTGAAGCATCTTCTTGGACGCTAACGAGTTTTCGCAGCAGCTCAGCGACCGCCTGACGTAGATCTCCAGCACTTTCTTGGCCCCTTGCCTGTCCAGTGAGAGGATCTTGCCCGACGGCTGCCTCCCCACATCCCGCTGAGGCTTCTCCGCTGCCAGAACCTGCAAGTTGCTGCGGAGAAAAACATTTTCAGCCTGATTTTTGCTTTCCCCAGGACGCTGCACCATCAGATCGGGAACAATAGAAATCACACCCATTGTGGCATCGAGGAGTGCTCTGGGTGTCCAAGACTGTTTATGTTCCCAGTAAATGATCAACCCCTTGTATGGTTGTTATCAGAGCTCCGTAGGCGGACTGTGCACTCCAGGGTTCATGATGGGCTATCGACACCGCTGATAAAGGAAGCGAAACTGTGGTGGGGGGAGTGAGCTGGGCACGTCTCAGAAGGAGAGCCTGGTTATCATCCAGAGGGTTTAATCCAGCGAGGGTATCATCCAGATACCGTGGTACCGTATCTGCCCATTGCAACGTGTTCCCCAACTACACACCCGGAGCAACATCCCCCGATGAATCGCACAACCCAGGGTTTTTAGTATCTCCCCTTAAAATATTGGCTGCTAAATGCCCCCCTCCAAACATTCCCCAACAAGGCTGGGTGCTTCCAGCCCTTGGAGAGGCCAAGGGCAACGGAGGGTCTTGCAAATATCTTCAGTGGCTGCCAGTATTGGCTGAGCACCTTGTGATGCCACAGCCTCTCTGGGAGCCCTCTCCAGCACTGGGATGTGAACAGAGCTCAGAGCACCTCGTCCCTGCCTTTCCCCTCACCCTTTTTCTCTACTGTTTACAAGCAAAATTAAACAGAAGATGCTGCTATTGAAGAACCAGGGAGCTGTGCAGCTGGCTCTACTTCCAAAACCAATTGTACCCTTCAGAGAATCAGATCCAAGCATTCTCCGCTGCTGAACAGCACACAGGAAGCCAACACCAAAATCCATCAGGCTCAGCTATACAAACCCCTCTGGAGCCAGGAAACATCCTCTGCTCGGTCTAGATGAGCAACTTCACACCCTCCCACCCCAACCAGGCCTTTTTTTGGATCAAGAAGGCAAATTTCTAAGCCAACACTAAAGCCACCCGACCACCCAGTATTAAATCATTCAACTAGATTTGATCATGGCAAAGCAACAACCCCCATCTGACTGATTCCAGTGCATTGGCCACATCATTTTTTATTCGCTTTTTTGGTATTTACCTTTCCATCAGTATTTCTGCCCTTCTGGACATATGTCAAGACAAGCTCCTCAGCCACGGGCAATAAGGGTTGTCAGGCTCTCTTGGGAGGTGCCTTTTTTATACCCCAGACCTGTGACTGGCTGAGTAAGTTCTATTTTTAGCAGCCATTCAGGCAGGAGAGCGGCCAACGCTTCCGCCTGGGATCCCCACTATCACCTCCCTACTTGGCGGAAAACAGCGGGTGTGAGTTTCGCCAGAAGAGAAAACAATTTCCTTATGACAAACACCAGCAAAACAGCATAAAAAGTCACCTGTCAGCTGGTTTAAGCACTGGCCCTTGAAACCAGCTATCTGAGGCAGCTGGTTGGCATTTGGTTTTGTTTTTTAATGGGCGGGATGCTGTGCATGGGCTTTTCTGGGTTGATTTGGTAAGAAGTCATAACTTTTGCTTAGCAGGGAGTAGATTGCCCCAGTCACATCCTGGGAACTGGCAGGGAAGTGGATGACAGGGGCTGTTGTGGAACAGCAGACATGCTGGGGCATGGTGCTATCAGGCTGTGGCCTGGGCAACATCTTTGAAATTCACCCTGGGGTCCTTCAGAGAGCCTGTGCACCCACCCTAAAACATGAAACAGGATCAGCTTCATGACCTGAGTCCTCTGCACCCACATGGCTGCCACTCAGCCTTCTCCAGATAAGAAAAATTTAATCAGTGCTTTGAAATTAATTTCCACAAAGGTGTAATCAATATTCATTTATCAGAAGCATTCTTTGAGTTTTTATAGTGAGTTAGCTTTACTGCTTCCTACCACCTACTTTGGGAATATTGGATATATCTGACATAATTAAAGGAAGATTCTCACAACAATGTTATTTGAGTTATGTACATCTATGGAAGGATTCAGTATTAACTTGCCATGTGAGATAAGTAAGGAGACAGAGCTTTAGAGGGTATGGAAAAGCAGTCAGATATCTCAAAATCTGAGTTTTGTAATTTACAATCCAAGCACACAGGCAAAAATCATATTCATTGCAAATGGGTGTTCCCTTGACTGAAAAAAAACCAACAAAAATAAACAGACGAAAAAACACCCCTACCACCCCACCCCCCAAAACCCCCACATTTTGCATACAGAATAGCCTATCTGCTAGGGAATATTTGAAGAGAAATCCAAATGTGTTAAGTTTTATTTTAAACAATACCAAACCCATGTTTTTTTCACCTTTTTTTATAGTAGAGTGATAGACCAGAGTGATAGAGCCACCACAGCATTAATGCAACCATTCATAGCAATTATTAACTCCTGACAGCAGACCATCTCCATCGCCGCTGGAAATATGGCAGACAACACCACATGGCACCATTTTTCTTTTTTTTTTGTCATTCAAACAAGTCTTCACGATTAGAAAGATCGGTGTTCCCATTTGGAGACTCTTACAAGTTTGGGGTTTTTTTTGTGAGAAGTAAATGTGGCAGTGAAGAAAAGTCATGTCTCTGCAGCACGTTTGGGTTAGCTTCAGCTCCAGAGGCATCAGGATCCGGTAGGCTGCAATCCCTGAGAATTTGCTTGCTGACTGGCAGTATCATATCAGACATATGTATGTGGGTGAGTACAGTTAATTGTTCTTTGACTATAATCAAGCTCTATCTCACTTAGACTCATCTTACAGTTCATGTGTTTTTGTATCCACTGGAAACCTTATCTGCAACATCACAGGCATCTCCTACTGTTCAGCAAATGGATGACACAGGTGTTTAAATGGGAAAAAAAGTGTTGGAAACACTAGTAATATGGAAGCATTCTATTTCAGCATACTTTCCCATCTGCAGGCTGCCATCCACTTTTAGGCTACCATTTGAGACAGCTTTTTTAAATTCTCTTCATTTTGCTCTGATTTTATAAGCAAACAAAGCACCTTGTGCTGTCAAATTCCTAGTAGCTGGTTTGCACTCAGTTGTTTAGTTTGAGAATTTCCAACAACAAAGCATGCAACAGAAAAATAAAGCTCCACATCTTCATTTATTTGAAACAAGGTATCTTAATATTCTGTGTATGTTAAATCCTCCTTGCTTAATGCTTCCTTAGTTTGTTATCCAAGTACATCATTCCCAATCAGATTAAATTTACAATAAATTTGGCATTTCCTGGGTAACGGTGTCCCCTCAAATGGCTGAAAAATGATTGTATGCTGTCTGGCATCTTTTATCAGAAAACCCAGTTTCCCCCCATATTTAGCTTACCACCAGTACAATTGGGACTGTCACAACACAGTCATCCCAGCATAATAGTCTGAATGCATCTCACTGAAATAAGAAACAATTAGTAATTGTTCTTATTCTCACAGACAGATTTCATTCCATACTGTCCTTCTGAGGAAGGAGGAGTTAAACACAACACTTAGGTACTGTACAGGGCTCCTGATCCACCCAGGCCCAGGGTTGCCTCCCTTACTGTCTGAATTAATTTTGTTCCTTTGGGAAGAAGTTACAGCTGGAATTTTAAACTCTTATATTTTTCATATTTGCCGTCTTCCTCAGCAAGTACTCTTTTTCACAGAATTTCCTAGATTGGAAAAGACCTTTAAGACCATTGAGTGAAATTATTACCCTAACACTGACAAGTCTTTGACTAAACCATACCTCTAAAGCACTATGTGTACATGTCTCAAATACCTTCAGAGAATGAAACTCAACCACAGCCCTGGAAAAGCCTTTGCAATGCCTGATAACCCATTCAGTAAATAAATTCTTCCTAATATCCAATCTAAACTTTCCTTGGTGCAACTTGAGGCTATTTCCTCTTATCCTATTACTTGTTACTTTGTTAAACAGATCAACCCCCACCTCTCTACAACCTCCTTTCAGGTGGTTGTAGAGAGCGATAAAGTCTCCACTAAGCCTCCTTTTCTCTATGCAGTGCAGCCTCAGTAGTGTTGAATACAGGGGGAAAATCCAGACAGTTTTTTACCCAGCGAAGTGTATGCCCATCCATGCCATGAGCAGCCAGTTATTCCCTCTTAGTCATATTGAAGCCACTTCCTACTTTCCCTGTCCTTATTTTCAGGTTTCTGTCATACTTTGGTTAACTTCGTTGATCTCTGTTCAAACACAGAACCAAAGTTTTATAAAGCAACATAAATACCCCTTGGAATATATACTAGATCTGCTTGGTGTAACAAGGCACTTCAGAATCACCAGTTCTTTGGGGTGCAATTACAAGGAATAATGCAATTTGGCTGCCTTCTGCCAGCCTGCTTCTAGTGATGGAAGAACTCCAACTTCCCATACTTTAAGACCCTGCCAGTGAGAAATATTCTGGTCTCTCTCAAGTCTGTAGGCAATACATAGCCAATGAAAGATCTTTCACAAAGTATTCCTTCTCCATTGAGGAGGTGGCAGACAGGCACAGGCATGGGAAAGGGTCAGGTTGTGAAGGTGAATGGGTCAGAGATCCCTGGCCTGGGGTGGCAGGAAGGCAGCAAATCTCCCCCCAGAAATACAGCTCTGATGGGAAATGTGTCCAAAACTGACCTACTCCCGAGGAAAGGGAAAAGAAAAAAAAAAAAAAAAAAGGAAGGTCAGGAGAAGTGGGTGATGGCTGAAAGCACTAGAAGCCTCAAGATTGATTTTCAGGCTAAAGAAATGGCCCCATATTGATGTACTGATTTACTGATTACCCACATGACAGAGCTGGCATTCCAGATGTCCAAGATAGAACAGGGCTGACAGTTTTTCTTGTTAGAAAACATAAAAATAAAAAGAAAAGAAAAAACTCTAAACCTACAACTTTTTATTGTTTATCTTGTTTATTTGGGTTATTTTAGGCCTTTATGTCTGTGTTGAGAAAGGTTCTTTCCTTTTGTGGAGACCCTGGCACTGAGGTTGCTTCTTCCAGAGTTCCAACTGCTGCATTTATAAGAGGATCCTGAGCATCAGGTTTGAATTAATGGAAAAAATTAAGTGGTATGTTATGATGGCTTGACTGATGGCAAGCAAGCTTGTGATGAGGAGGCATGAGAGCTCTTGCAACACAACATGGAAGATTAATGCTAAGTATATCAGTATTGATGTGGGCAGCAGATTACACATAATAAACTGCTTTAAACAGTAACAACGTCCAAAAAAGAAAATTAGAATTACATGGATGCATGGAACTCACACAGACAGATAAACAATTAAATTTCAGGAATTCTTTACAAGATCAGATGCATCATAGTAATATAGAATAGTTACAGATTAATTAGGAACTTCATCTTTATTGTTTCAGTGTTAATGCAAATAAAAATCATTCCAACACGGGAAAAAAAATCAGAAAACCAAGAAAAAAATTCAACCACAGTCCTTTCTTTCTCATAATTAGGAATCAGTACTATATCTGAGGAACTCCTGCAGGATGAAGAATACAGTTGTTTATTATCTTGTACCTTTTATGTGAAAGGCCATTGCACACCCTGTTAATTCAAAGATATGGATCTCGTAAAAGTAGTCCATATGATAGAGATTAATTTCTTAGCTATATGGTTTTGCTCTGCATTTCTAATCTCGTTTAAGAATCTGTTATCTAACACTGAGCTGAATGGGACCTATCTGTGTTCTGACAGCAAGAGTGTCCTACCGAAATGTTGACTAAAACAATAATGTCTTGGACACTGAAATAATGATGCTCCAAGGACTTTTTAAAAAGGGCGGGCTTCACAGGGGCAGAGGGCAGGAAATACTCACAGAACAGTAATAAATATCACAAAAAAATCCCTTGTCCTTTAGTTGAGACAAAAATTCATATTCCTTGGATCAGAAAAGTCTAAACTGGCTGAGAAATGTCTTTTTAAGCAATGTTGCATCACAACAAAATAGTCTATCTGGTAGCAAATATTGTGCTGTCTAGGTCTCAGAGTTAAGTCACAGATAGCTGTGAGTACTTGGTATTTGAAAAATTATCCCCTTCTACTTATAAGCTTATATATGGATTTATATCCCTGAGTGTAGGCATTAGAAATACATCTTTCCTTTTAACTTGCAATAATGCTTTCAAGGCATACACAAGTGCAGTGCCTTACAGAAAACACTGACTTACAGCAAAATTATTCTTATATTTTCCACTAATGAAACTCAACTTTTTTTTTTTGTCAAAAATTTAGATTTTCATTGAAATATATTCATGTTTGTCTCTAAAAAGGAAATAGAAGGAAAAATGCCCAAATTTGCATAATATTAAAACCAAATCTTTCAACAAAAAAAAAGGGGGGGAGAAGGCAAAATAAAAAGGGAAAGAAATAGCTCAAAAAAGAAAAAAGTTTAAATATTTCATTTAAAATTAAAAAAAGAAAACCCAAACAGATTTATTTCATCCTTTTCCCTCTATACTCACATGACCAAATAGCTCATAATAAAACAAAATTTCACCAAATCAACATGACCTCCTAGTACCATACTCATATGTTGCCCATCTTCAGATGAATATTCTGCTTCATTACAGATAGTTCTTTGAAAATATTGTAATTGCTAGGAAGTGTTTGCCACCATGACTAAATATCTCACACTTTGAATCTAAACTACTGTGGTAAACATTTGAAAAAGAATTTAAACTGTATATTCTATAATTATCAGTCATGACTTTATAAGTACCACACAACATTGAAAAGCTTTGAATCACCTCCTGCAGCTCTAGCTTTTGATACAAAAATGTTTTTCTGCTACACTTTAAATTCCCCCTTTTTTCTGTGAAGAAAAAATGCTTACATTAAGAATCCATTTATGTTCCTAGATTCCTAACCCATAACATGTATTTTTATTTTCTGTTGTATTTTGTTTATGATATTTGAAAGAGCACTTCATTCTGTGTGACAGTGGCATGCACTTTACCATTCCTATATCTTACAGAAAGATAGGTGTAATATTCTCTTTGGGGACCATAAGTATTGATGAAGACTTATCAGAATCATTTTTAGGCACTGATACTGTGGGTAAAATGAAGAACATGTTGCCAATGTCACCTGTTCTGGCACTTCACGGGAAGCAATTTAACAGCAACTGTGGAAAATGAGATCATAAAGGTTAACAGTGTACAGATCATAACAATCATTTTAATGGAGTTTTAGAGATTCAAGTTATATCCTCCTTTTTTTTTTTTAAGGATATTTTGAAGGTTTATAAAGGAAAATTAATGATGTGCATGCTTGTGCATGAAGAGAGTTTGTGCATCAGTATTCTAGAACTGAAAGCACAAGCAAGGAAAACTCTTTGCAATATGTTAGTTGTTGGTGTGCCTTTAGGGTAAAATAGTTATTTTATCCAGGAGCCATGACAACGCAGAGGTGCAAGATCAAGTACAGATTGAGTTCAAAGGATCGGGTTGTCAAGCAACATCTTAAATGAACTCAAATCTGGCATGGATCTCCAGATATATCTATGCAAGTTAAACCAAGGCTTTTTAGCTGTCAGTGTTATTTAATCTTGCTGATCCAAGGACACCAAGAAAAAGAGAACAGACAATATAGTAGAACAGGCAGCATTTCACAATGGCTTCAGTACCTGCTTTCAAAGTGGTCCTAATAATAAATTAGTTTAAATAAATTAGAAAACTTTTATGGAAAGGTCTAGAGCCTTTCCTCCAAAATTATTATAGTTCAGTGTTTAGTGGCTCTCAGTAAAGGCAGGCATCATGAACCACTATAAGTTTTTTTCATATACCCTTGAATGATAAGAAACCTATGTAGCCAGGGAAACCATCTAGTTCAAGTCTATAAAAAAATGGCATTCAAAGGACTGATGGAAATGTTCACTTTCTTTTTAGGGCTGAGATAATACTCTGCTTTCTAGTTTGATGAAAATAATATCTTTGTTGATACTGCTTTTTCTTTTTCTTTTTCTTTTTTTTTTTTTTTTTTTTTCCTTTTGTGTCTTTTCACTTTTTTTCTGGGCCTTTGATATTCCCTTCTACTTTTTCTTCTCCTCCCCCTCATCCTTTTACCTTGTAGAATTTCTCCTCACTCAGCTGGTGTGTCACCTCTGTATGTAGTGCACTATAACTATTCAAACCCCTTCTCTGCACATATGCCCTTTGTTGCCTCCACCTTAGCTTTCTTATTTTCCCTCTCTTAGGTCTGAGGCATATTTGTAGAGGAATGTTAGTGTAGTGAAAGTATTAAAATCAATCAATATGACTACACAGCTGTCAGTTTAGCAGTACTTCACCTGATTAAAGTGTTCTTGAAAAAAAAATGAGGAGAGGAGAGGGAGAGAAGAGAAGAGAAGAGAAGAGAAGAGAAGAGGAGAGGAGAGGAGAGGAGAGGAGA
>JAAGNO010025756.1:3648-20227 GCA_033439905.1 Ceryle rudis
AAAGAAAAGGAAAGAAAAGGAAAGAAAAGGAAAGAAAAGGAAAGAAAAGGAAAGAAAAGGAAAGAAAAGGAAAGAAAAGGAAAGAAAGAAAGAAAACCCCCACACCACAAAAAAACCCAAAACAAAACTAAAAACAGATGGAAAAGCTTGGGGAAAAAAAAGAAAAAGCCAGACAAAAAACTTGGGGGAAAAAGAAAAAACAGATTTGAGGACATGCAGTGGTACCCCAGTTACATTCATGGTCTGAAACACCTTCTGGCAGAGCTTTGTCCTTGTTGACTAGGGGGTCCCTGGGAAGGTTAACTGGCCCAGCTACCGTCTGTCTTCTTGGGGACAACATGAGAGGCAGAAGCTACTGAGATTTTCTAGTGCAGGTCACCATTTCATATTTTTCATGTGATGTTATAATTGGGAAAGAAAAGAAAATCAATTTTGTAGTGGAAAATTATATAATTGAACACAGTGCAACACCTCCAAAATATGATCAATTTATATCTCTTTAGTTGATGATTACATAAATGAACTAATTATTTTAAATATCCACTGTCATTAATATTTTATTAAGCTTCTACTTGTTTCTTTTACGTATTTTCCTGTTCTCCCTTATTATTTATAATCATCTCCACTATTTACATGTACTAATTCATTACAGATCTTGCAGAACATGACAGCTACATTATACTGAAGTACACCAATGGTAAGTCAGAATCCTACTCTGAAAGTGAAAAAAAACCAATTGATTAAGTAAATGTCTGTGAAATACAACTGTAAGGAGCCATGGTGTAGTTAAATTGGACACTGCTGGAAACAAAGCCAGCGGAAAGTCGTCATTATTTTTAAATTCCAAAGCACAATTGCATTTTTAGTTAATGCAGCTGAAATACGCTTGGTTTGACCAATAACACAGAATTGTGAAAAAAAGGTCTTACTGTAAAAAAGTATAAATAAAATGAAAATTGGACAAGACAGAGGGATAAAATGTGAAAGCTGTCTTGAAATCAGTCTACCGTTGGTCCCACAGTAGCAGGCAGGAGTCCCCTGTATGAGGTGCTCCACACACATAGGTGTGATGCATCTGCTTTCCTCCATCCTGAATCTTCAATTCTCTGGGAAATTCTGGGGGATGGGGTATTTTGCATTCAAAAAATCAAAAACTGGAAATGTTCCTTGTACTTTTCAAGGGTACTGGGGTGAAGCTGGGCTCCTCCAAGAGAATGTCACTCAGATTCCTACCCACACAGGAATTATTTTTTTATGCTCCTTTCCCAAATTCCTTCCACCTTTTCCTGTTTTCCAAAAGTCTCCTTAGCACTGGCACATACAAGTTCAGCAGCCTGCTTAGCATTCCCTGTGTGGCAAAGCACATTCCTGTATTTGTATATTGACTAAGCATATTGGATGCAAAAGGTCTGGGCAGCAGGACTGCAGGGTGTGACCTGCTCAATGGTGGTCCCATTCCTTTCCAACTGTGTCTCTCCCACCATGAACAGCCCTCTGCCATCCAGAGCCTCAGCCATCCAGGAGCCCCTGTGCTTGCCTCCTGTGTGGTTAAAATACAAGTCATAATTGTTTTGCCCACAGTGCTATAAGAACATACATATAAATCAAGTGTAGCTGTTCCAATCACCTCCTCCCACCAGCCTCATAAGCTCTAGATCCAGAGTACCTGCTCTTACAGGGGGAAATCCCTTGGAAACCGTCACTGTCCACTTTTGATTCCACTATTCCTCTAAATCAAGAGTGCATCCCACACACCCTTTCCCCAAATGTCAACTAGCCCAGAATCTTCTCCTGTCCACTACCTTTTTCATTCATGACCCCAGGGTGCCCTTTGGCTTCCCCCTTACTAACGCCAGAGGTTTTAGCAATGCAAGATGGTAGAAAGAAGGATTACTCACCTGTTTCCACTGTAATTCAAGTAGCTTTGTCAATGCTGATTCACATTTGTGGGATGCGCATTTTCTCAAGAGATACAGGATATTAGGTTCCACTTATAAAAGGAAGCATTGTCTCATACTTATCCTCTGTCCATACTTAAATTTTTTTTTTTTAGTGCCCAGTGCTGAAATAGTTGCAATGAATTTTTGATCCATGCTGAAAATAAAGATCAGTGATGTGTCTTTCTCATTCATAACCTGCCAGCACATGATGCCACTTCTAAGGGATTGTCACCTGCCAGCAGGATAGTGGCTTTGTAAAGACTAATTAAACAGTGAGAAAAGTATTGTGCTCCTCAACAGGCATTTGTTCTTAATTCAAGTAGAACACAAGTACATGGACTGAACTTCTTCCAGGTGCTCTATACACTTATAGAGTGAAAAAAAAGGAGTCTCAGAATGTCCTAGTCAAACATAGAGAGTCCTGAGGGACAGGGAAATGAATACAATACTTCAAACAAGGTACAGCTCTTGGGTACAAGCTTCCATCATTCAAAAGGGGTAAATCTTTCCGTTTGTAATTGGAAAGTGCAGAGAGATGCAAAATTTGGAAAATGGCCAAGCCATGTATCTTGACTTACAGCATGGCTACCTCAGCCTGCAGAGATGAGCTAGCCTCCACTGACCTTGCTTCTGCTTCCTAGCACAGGAACACAAACCTCATGAAAATTTTGGGTAATGCTATTCCCAACATTTCTGCAATTTTTAATTCTTTGTTTATCTTATGCATTTTGACTAGAGTTTTGGGCAACATATCAATAATAAAACTTTGTGTCAGCATATTGAGGGCCTCATCTTGTTGCAAGTCTTAAGCACTCCCATAATATAATAAAAAAAATCACCTAGAATATGCAGGACAAATAGTTTTTTTTTCAGCTAGAGAAGAGTGAGCCCTGAAAGAACTAAATCTCTCTAAACAGAAGTGCCTTATTATCTGTTCTAGCAGTCTTTTTTTTTTTTTTTTTTAAATCTTTTCTCAAAACAACAACAGCAAAAACCCCAGACCTATAACAGTTTGGTCTGAAATACGTGTCATCTTCATTTCTTTGGTAAAGACTGTATTAGGAAGCAGCCAATTTACAGCGGTACTGTACAAGTACCACTAAACAATCTTACAAAGAAACTTGAAGTGATCTTTAGTTTTAGTTTCTAAGTCTCTGAAGTGATCGAATTGAGCTGGACATAATTTTATTCCCGGGGAAGACAGGAAAAAAAGATCTTTACAATTTTATGTTGTTAAATTATATTATCCAACATCCATCACACTATCTACATTCAATATTCAAACCATTACTGAACAGCTAGTGTGTTTTTAAAAGTATAGGTCCACTTACTAAAATTTTCTGGAAGCAGTTTTTTGTTTCACTTAATGCTAGCTTTTCCTGATCTCCTACAATCAATTCAGATCTCATACATAACCCACATATGACGGTGATTTATTTGGTCAGCAAACCCTCCCTCACATGGCACCAAAATCAATGAAAACACAGTAAAAGGACTACAAGGGGTTGCAGATGACTGGCATTGTTCCACATAGTTTCTGCATTCTACCAAAGTTTAACTGGAAACCTACCTCATCTACCATTTTCCTCCTTTCTATGACTAACAAACTCCTTTTTCCTAAATTTTCAGTATGAGACTGTAATACACACACCCCAAGAAGGCAAGGAAGCTGCTTTAATATGTTATCTTCTGAAGATGTTTGCACTGATGATCTTCAAGGCAACCCTGAAGTTGTAGCCATTTAATTGATCACTCTATCAGTGCACAGAAGAGATTTTGTAACAATAGTTCATTCTCTGCTATTGATTCAAAGTTTAATAATTATGTTTTGCAACCTTTTTTTCTGCCCACTGTGAGTAGTTATAGTTTACCCGTCAGAAGGGAAATGCCTAGAGTGCAAGTGGCAGATGTCTCCCGCAGTCTCATTGACTGGGGCAGTCAGATTTTAAATCACATTCCTCAGCTATGCAGGAAGCAAAGAGGTTTCTTCATAGTGTCTGAAGCCTCATATAGCAGACCCAATCTCAGTGCATGCAAGCTTGATTAATTTTGACTGCCTCCATTCAGCTGCAGTCAAGTTTTTCTCTCCTAGTGTTTTTCATGCTACTTTGCAGACAAGATTGCCCAAATCTGGACTGAGCTGTCTACTGCCATGGAAACAGAACAGTATTCTCAAGAGATAAACACTGCATCTGCTCTGCTTCAGTCTTGCTCACAAAAGTTAGAGGTGCTGGCACCGATTTCTGCTATAACTTGTAAACGAGACCATTACCCTACCTGACAGCGGACAGACAGAAGGGAAATATCAGATCCATCACAGGTAGCATAGTCAGCACACCCTCTTCAGAGGCAAGGTGCCAGTGAGCCTTAAAGACCTGTGCAAGTAATGCTGAGGTAGGTGAGTCTTGGTCTGAAACAGCCTAACTAACTCTCAGTTAGTAGTTCATCTCAATATAAGCAACATATTACACAGTTCTAAAACTTCAAGTTGATTTCTCAAATCTCCACGTCTTTGGACAAGTCAGCTTACATACTTAAGCGCAGAGTAAAACTCTATTGGTTACACTGACTGTTACACTTTGTTGTCAAAGAATGGGCATGCCATGTCCATGCTAATCTGGTAAACATTTCAGCAATGTTTCAAACCCTTGAGATCTTTTCCCAATTTGTTTTGAACTGCAGTGCTCTAGTTGCTCTATGAGTGCCTTAAAGGGCTAGTTTGGAGCAACAGGGGAAAGGTGTAGGCTCAGTGCCTGATGATGCAGATGCTGCTAAGGGGCACTGTCACCAAGCACACTGCCTGGGTTGGGGAAAGCGGGTACAAGCAGGGACAGATGACAAGATGCCAGGCCCCAGCCCTGTACCTGTCCTGTACATGTGGGGTGTGTAAATGGAGCTGTGGAGAAGCATTTCTGGACTGGAGCAAATGGGGCCACTGAGACATCAGCGGTCTTGTCTAAGGCCTTGCTTACCTCTTGCAGCAAGAACTCAGAACAGAGACAGTTGTTAGGTCCTGGACTGATCTGATCTGCCAAACCACAGAAACTACAGTAGGGATCGATTCTTATCATCTATGTCCCCTAGAAAGAGTGATACCCTCCTACCTTTTGCTACTCAGTTTAGCTATGGTAATTTCCCTAAGCTTTTACATATTCAACAAGAGAAAGACACATGCCTCTAATAGTCTGGAAGACCCTGCTTCTTCTGCAGAATAAGCAGTCAGCCTAAAGACTGTAGCAGCACAGACACACCTAAAGTAGCTGCCTAAATTTAAACAGCACACTCCTGCCAGTGACTAACCAAGATGCTGTCACAATCACCCCATGGCTCTGTTTCTTGAGATTGAGTCGCTGTAACACCTTTTTCATCCCCCTACAACTTGAAAGCATGCAGGCTAAAATGACCCGAAAGTTTTATATCCCTTTAAGAAGGTATTTTCCCTTCAAGATCACAGTGTACATGCCGCAGAGTGAGTACAAGCTTACTGCCAACCTCTGGTGGGAATTCAGGGTGTCAGTTTTATAACCTTCTACTTCATAACTCTTCTACTTAGTTTGCAATTTGGCAGTTAGCAGGACTGGCAGAGAGACAGAAGTCAATCTGCCATTGCCATAGTGAGGAATATCATTCAAGTGTGCAAGACAGCTACTGGCAAGGCATGCATGAGGAACTCCCTTACTGCCACTTTGTTCCACTTGGGTTCTCACCTGCTTTTTCTCAAAATGGAAGTTAACAACAACAACACACATAGGAAAAAAAAAAAATCTTCCCTATTATATTTTTTAGTAAATGGAAGAAGCATTCTCATATCATGTAATACTTAGTTCTTATAAAACTTCAGGAAGCCAGAAAGTATCTCATGGGAGATTCAAAGGACCTTTCTAAAAGAAGAATGGATTCTAAAGTTCTTCTGTCTGGGAGTTGTCTAAACAAAGAACATCCTCATAATGTTTTAAACCCCTACCTATCTAGGGCTCTACCTTAGTGTTCCTGCTAACCTATGCAGACAGGAAGATTTGCTCTGACTTTTCAATAATCTTTTCATTCTATAAATTGTTATTATTAATATTTGTTAAGCAAGAAGCAACCTGAGATGTTTGTGGTTACAGTAAATGTTAGCTGCTTGTATTTTTAATATAACATTCCTGTCTCTCATCTTTTCTTTTGTACCTTTTCCAACTCATATTTTACATTTTCTGAGGCAAGGATTGTATCCCAAAATAGTAATTTGCACAGTGCCCAGCTCAGCCTGTAGCTCAGTTAATTTTTAGGAGCTTCAAAGCTAGAAAACACATTAATGAAACAGTAACTGGTGTACGTCCCAGCTAAAAAGTTTCAGTATCAAAAGGAGAAGCACAGTTGAAATCAAAATGCAAAAAGAGGTGCTCTAAGAGCTGCCATCTGAAATGTACCTTTAAGCTTCTCCCAATGATTGAAAGATTGCTACCACTCCTCCAGAAAAAGAATCTCTCTTTTAAAACTTAGCATATCAAAATTAAAGTGAATATTACACTAATCTTGGAGAAAAATGCCACTACTTATCAGATTCATTTACATTTTCTAATAACTCCTTGGCTTACACTTTTAATATTAATTTTGAAAATTGCTTAGGAGGTTCCATGTGTCAGCTCACATTCTACAGCCACCCAGCCCTTCCCTGGGGCAAAATACTTTCAAGAATGGCAGATGGGCAAAAAGGCCTCCAGTCTATCACCTCTCCCAAAAGTCACATCCTGTTTTGGCAACAGGACTTTTAGTTTCACGGTACAGAATTGACATAACACACCCCCAATAGCACAAATACAGGTCACTAGCCTCCACTTACATTGTATTAGATTACTAAATTGACATCTACTATGCCAATTTTTGTTCGATGCTTCTAAACATTTTCTATCAGGAATTAATCAGCAATTCATACTCAGTCTAAACTGAGCACTGCTATGTTATCATCATTCTACATTGTTTAAGTGTCAGAAACATCTTTTTTGACCTGTAAACTGTTAAAGATTAGATAGAGTTATGAACGCACAGTCTACATTACCTGCTGCCATCAAATACTCTCTGCAGCCCAAGAGCACAAGTCAACCTAACAATTTATCAAAAAGACTGTCTTTGAAGTAAAAGTGCAAAAGAACAGTTAGAAGTCCATGATTATTTGGAACTAACACAGCTACTGGTTTTACTACTCCTTCCGTCTTAGTAAGAGAAAAATAAAATTAAGCCAAAAAGAATACTAACAAGTTAGTAATCTTGATGCAATCCTCACTAGTGTCTAAAGCAACCTTGTGGTCTGCTCCTTCAGGGTGAAAGTCAGTTCATAATTTTATGTATTATTCATAGTAGTTAATTCTCTTGGGAGGAAGAGGAAGGCACTGAAGAAATTAATACAGTACTAAGTTAAAGAGGGGGCTGAAGAAAAATCTCACCTGGCAACAGTGATCTTTCACTGTTTACTGAACAAAACCTTTCAGTTCACCAGGATGGATGTAGCCCAATTTATGTAAAAGGAGAAAAAGCAGAGCAGCAGGAAATAATAAATGTCTTATATCTAGAACATTTTTACAAGAGAAGTAAGGTTTGGCTTGGGAGTTACAGTAAAATATCTGTAGACTGCAGGTGGCATACCTGCAGTTCTGTGTGTGAGACAGGAACAGGGATTAGTACACATATCAATCTAATATAGATATGTTTCAGTTAAGACAGCAGATCTTCCATCAAAAATAAACAGTGACAAAACTTATTCTAATAAACAGCTGCATACATTATTACAGGCCATTTATTAATTGCATAAGAGAACATTTCCACACAGTGCCTGAAAAGAGCTGCTGTTAAACACCTTACATTCCAGTTCAGTTTCTTGTGCCTACTTTAGGGCATCACATTCAGCAGAAGAAAGGCACCAACTGGAACTTCAGGGATAATAACGAGAATGGACTAAACATGTCCCATTAATGCCATTTTCCTAAGTAGTCATAGTTACCAGACTTCACATCAAAGGGGATGTAGTAATAGTTTTCAAAGCTGTTGCACGAGGAAAGGATGGGATAGCTGAAACAGTAATCAGCTTAAACTGTAGCAAGAAAGATTCAGGTTAATCAGGAGGTAACTTTTTCTAACATGAAGTGCAGTGAAGCAATACCTGGCAATGTGGTGGAGTCTCCACCACATGGAAGACAGACACACTATATTTTCCAGGTAACATAGGATAATGGAGTAGACAACCTCATGAAATCTCTTCTGGAATGATTTTTTTCTAACTGTATGTGAAGGAAGAGTTTTTCCAGTGACCTATACTACTGGATGTGCTTTTCTTCACAGCTGGTGTCCTAGAGGGAAGAGTCAAAAGATATGAATGAATAAAAAAATATTAATGACAAGTGATGTCATCACAGCTACTGCTTTTGCTTTTATCTGCCCAGTCTCCTATCCTCTCCCCCAGGGGGGTTCTGGATGTTATTTCATATTTTGATTTATTTCATAAATGTCTTTAGGGTTGTTACTGAGGAAGCTCATTTCCAAGAAGGGTGCTCCAAAAATAAAAGAGTTTGGAGGCATATCAAGGTAAAATTGGAAAGAGAACATGGAAATCACATAGTCTGAAAAAAGGGGTAAATACTAGAAAAGAAACAAAAGCGATATGGAAATTAATTATCCATCACTGACAACTAATTCCCTTCTCATTATCTTGGTTTTAATAAATAAACAATCAACACATTTTTCAGGGTGCATATTTCCCTGTGGTTACTTGAATCTATGCAACAATAATATCCAGAACAGGTATTTCTCAAGAGTGTATTCAACACATAAGAAGCAGACTATTGTAACTTGGTTTAAACTGTGTTGCTATATTGGGCACTTCCAGAAAGCTGGTTTTTTTAAAGGTTAAAAAAAAGAAAGAAACACACCCAAAAAAACCCCCCACCAACAACAAAATCAACTTTAATAGTAGTATTGATGTGACCTCTGTTGCTGTTCCCTTTGGTCATGGAACACTGAGAAAGAAGAATTCAAGAATGTCTAGTGGATAAAAACCAACTGCAGTATTCACAACTGAAATCTGCAGTTAATCACTAGCATCTGCAAGGCAAATACTATTGTCAAAAGAAATTATTTCAGCAGAATAATTTTACCAGTGTGAGTGCAGGATTTAATTCATGTCAAGCAAATCACAGGGTCCCAGAATTAGTTATAGGAGTCATTAAGTATTCACTTACTTGACAATGGTTGTAAGAAAAGGGACTACAGGTTTAAGATACAGCACCGAAGTTGCTATTTTAGCCTCTACTGATTTTAACCTGTGTTTCCCTATAATGGCCTGGGGTTTCCCCACATGAGGTGTAAAGCAGGTATTGCCCATGGCATGCTCCTCCCAAAGGGAGTTTTGTGAGAGCCTGGGCTGCAACTCTTAAAGTAAGAACATGCCCAGAATTACCAACAACCCTCCCAGAAATAGGATAAACAGAGTCATTTTGAACCTAAGTTAATTGGTTCCTTCTGAGTTGAATTCCCAACTTAAAACCAAATGTGCAATGTGGCATAAAATAGAAGTATGGGGAAGAGATGTGGAAGCAGCTTCCCCCATCCCTGCTGCCTTCCTGCTACAATGGAACTCTCTGCCGTTCTCTGCTTTTTCATCTCCCACAGCCTCAAAGTGCTACCATTTTATGTCATCTGTTTAACCTTTTTGTCTTCTCTCTAGTTCATCTCTGCCTAGCCTCTGCCCTCTCCGTAACTCCTCCCTGCAGTAGGACAGTACTAAGGGGTTGACATTTTGGGAAGTTGCTCTAAAGACCAGCTTTGCCATGAAGACAGTCCTTGTCTTCTAGCTTTGCAAAGGCATATTGGTAGGTAGTTAAATGTCTGCAAGAGGTCTCCTTCTCACAAACCTCTCCCAACAAGGTTATGAAAGGAACTCACCATTGCAGCAGTTTTCAAAGAGCCCAGCACCAAGACAGGCAGGCGCCAGCACTGGGACCAGTGCAGATGGCTTCACCTCTCCCAGACATGAGGTTAGACCTCACCAGCACTTGTGAGAGCCTGCCTGCTGATCTCAGGTATCTAAGAGGAGAGCCTCTCAGGTATTTATATCAATGTTTTTGGTACATAGAAGGAGCCTGCCAAAGAGGTTCTTTGAGGCTACTCAAAAGGGCAGTTCGAAGAAGCAGTGTGAAGCTTCTACAGAGAGAATCCTCATTAGCAAGATATGTAGGCAGCACACCTTCTAAATACAGTTTTTTCTATCTTTCCCAGAGCGTCAGTTTCCTCTCTCCTCCTAACACTTGGATGAAAAATGACAACAAAAGGTCAGAAGATACACGCTAAATAATACACAAGCCAGAAAAAGATCCTAAAATATTAAACCTCTTTCATGAGAGCACAGCCTGCAGAAAAAAAACAAACCACAAAAAAATGGCTATTACTTCTCTTATTTTGAAGCTGCTTCTCTGGGGATGCTGGACACACAAAATTCTGCCGGTAGCAACAAACCCAGAAGTTTGCATGCACAAACCCAGTTATAATACCATCCAAATTATAACACGAATGAGGAGAAAAAAAGCCAGAAAATGGATACCCAGATACTGTAAATTCCCAGATAAATATAGCAGATGCTATAACAAATATAAGAAAACTGTGATAGACAAATTTATTTCTTCTTTCCTGAAGGGTATTTTGTCATCTTCAAGTCTTTAGTTTCCCACAGTCAAAAAGGGTTGCAGCAAAAGTATAGGAGACACAAGACAAAACTTGGAAGGGTCATCATGTAGGTACTGTCTTACCTCATTTCTTTCCTAAGTATCTTCCAGTTCACCTAACATTTTGAAATGTTCTCTGTGGATAAATAGCCTAAATAGTTCTGGAAGGAAATACTGCCTGCCTCTTTCATCACTGGAGATGCCTCATGATTACAACAGTGTCCTTCTAACAGCTTCTCAAAGACAAGATTGTTAACAACATGAAAAGCAAACACAGAATTATTTTGGTCTCTAAATTGCTGAATATGAAGGAGAGGAAGGAAAGATTAGAGTAATAACCAGGAAAAAAGCATGTGATTTTCTCCCTCCCCATTTTCTACTACAGAAAGTTAACCTGCTCTTTTTTCTATGGACCTAATGACCAACACATAAGAAATAATTCTAGGCTTTCTCTGTTACAGTCTAGAGATAGCATGCTTAAAAAAAAAAAAAAACCCAAAAAACAAAAAACAACCCACAAACAACTCCCAAACCCCCCAAAACCCACAAGATGTAAAAGAACCCCCGCCACCCACAACTAAATAGCCATACAAACACTCAGTAGCAGATAGATTTTTAATCTTTTGTTTTTCTGGCTCCAAAGACCCACAAAATTTGATCAACTGGTTGTGACTCTGATAGAGAAATGAGTTTGTGGATCTGCAAGTATATATCCTCTCAGCAACAAAGCTACCACACCTTCTTTCTGTTAGCTGACAAAGTGAAGCTACTGAAGTTTGCACATGTGCCTGTGTTTTGCTTTCTAAAAATTCTCTTAAACACTCCAGCTAACATAGCCAGTGCATATTCATTTGATAAAGTGTTCATAGATCTGGAGAATCAGGAGTTACATCACTTCATTAATTTCCACTTGTCCTCTGGGAGCGTGCACATCTAATAGGACAAAATATGTTTGCAGCATAATGCACTTCTGATATTCTCAGTTACAGCAGCTTGCAAAGACTTCTTAGTGGAAGTGTAAATCAGGGTGGCATGAAGAAAACTAGTTCTATTAAGAAGCGAGTTTCAGGAAAGAAGCCAGACAGCAAATGTAGGAAAAGTTTTGTTTGAAAGACATTTAAAGGCAGTAAACCCCAGTAGACATCTCCAGAAAACTTTAAAGCCACAAAGCATTGATCAAAGAAAAGGGTTCATGTTCATCAAGGGAGTACAAATAAATAACAGAAAATCAGAATGCAATTAATTAGGGCATCAAGACCACTGTTAATGAAAGGAAAGACATCACAGACCCTGGCTTGAATAGAGTTTCTGTGTTTTTCTGCTAACTGTAAGCATGGTGGGCCAGCCTTGGGTAGAAATCGGTTTGAATTCTTTGTCACCATCCTGAGTTTAAATAATGGAAAACAGTGGGCAGGTGGGAAGTGACTTTTGTGAACTCTATTAAAAGTTCATCATAGACATCATACCTGATGTTTCGAGGCAGCCACTGATGCATAGCTGACCTTGTAGTTAATAGAAATTATATACCTAGCCATTTTTACATAATTAACAGAGTACCTACTTGTATTTTCAGGCAACTTCTGACCTTTAAGATTTATTGTAGAATGCCCTATCAAGGATCTGTCTTCAGATTAAGAAAAAAAAAATTATGACTACCAAAGTTATTGAAATAATGTTCCTATTACAGCACCTCATTTTAGTGATAAGAAAAAAATAAACAATGCTTAATTTGCAGCAGATACGACCTACACAGCCTCTGCTGATAAGCAGACCCACTAAGGATACATCCACCAATCACCAATTTTTCCATTCCACATGATAATGTGGAATAATCTTCCTGAAAGCATTTAAACAAAATAATAATAAAGCGTGGCAAAAAGAAATTTGTCAATACCTCATTTCACAGTAATTTGCATATTTATTATATTGAGATACAGTTGTATACATTGGTACAATTCTCCTAAGTGAACAAGTCTAAACAGATCAGGTGATGCTTTGAAAAACTAGTAAGAATGCCCCTTGTTGTTTTTCAGTTATCTGAACAGACACATTAACAAGCAGATTCATTTAAATGAGCTGAAGTCACCCTTCTCAGAATCGTCAATTCCAAGAACGCTAATTAACAAAATCTTTCCAGCAAGTGAAATTCCAGCAGGAATGTGGAGTAAGAAAATTGTGATGAGCCACATCAGAATTCTTGTTTAGAATAAGCACTGACAGTATTTGCCTTTTTCTGTAAACCAATACATACAGACTTTTGCAGCCCCAGAACCACCTCCTCAAAACCCTTATTTAAGGATTTAGAGCAGAAACTGCGATTCTAGTTAGAATTGAGGGGAGGGTACAAACAATCAAAAGATAACAATGCACAGTCTATTATAACACAAAAGCACTATATCAAGAATAAACCAGTCAGCCAGAGGGACCCAAGTCCCTCGTTTCAGCACTGCCCTTAAATTCCTATGAAACAGGAATTCTGTCTCGGAGGAAGGTTCTGTTCACCACAGACCACAGACTATAAATTCAAAACCAGCCAGACAAGCATAGAGGAAACTAATGTATTTTAATTGCATAGGTTTAGGAAATGCAGTTCAACATACAGTTAATTTTGGTGACAGGTATAATGAAATAAAAGGCTATCTATCTCCCTAGATATACAATTAATAATACATTTTTTTTATTCTTAACACAAAGAATTAGAAGATGCATTACACTGAAAAGCATATCTGGCTGAATCTTTGAAGTAGCAATGAATATTTTAATTCATGGTTTAATTTTGGTTGTGACAGAGCTGGGGATTTTTTTGTTTGTTTTTGGTGGGGTTTTTTGTTTATTTTGTTTTATTTCAGGGGTGTGGGGTTTTTTGTGTGTGTGTGGTTTTTGTTTGATTTTTGTTTGGTTGGGTTTTTTTCTTCTTACAATTCCATTTTATACTTTCAGAATAAATAGGAAATGCTATATATCAGTTTGACAAAGGATATAATTGCTAAGTTTTAGTTAAAAAAAAAAATCACAGCAATACAGATATTTAATATAAATTACTTGGTTTGAAAACCACTCAACAAAATATAGGAAAGGAAAAAGTGCATTACAAAATAGATGTCTGCATATTAAAACCTTTGGAATACAGTGCTCGGCTTCAGATGCCTGACCAAGATGATCCACAGGCTAAAGGCCTAACTGGTATGAACACCTCTGTACTTTCAGTGCTGCAAGCATCATCACAATTGGAAAAGGCTGACCTGTTCTCTTTCAAGCTAAGTACCAGCATAAGAAACAAGAAATGAGATAAAGAGTGCTATAAGAATAAAAACATTACTTCTATAAGAAAACTCGCAAGAAAAGCTACCATTTATAATTATACAGTCTAATCTAAAGCTTTTCACCGTGCATCATAAAGCTACATTTTCTCCTGCATTTACCGCTCCTTGCACTTCAGTATTCTAATTCCCTCTTATTTTAAACCAGGCCACTTTAGTGTAATATCAAGTAAATGATGCCTTTTAGTATGGGGAACTGCCTTTATTAATTCCAATTAAAAGGAACGAACAGCATTTATATTAAAAAAGTGGTTAGCATAGCTCAACAGACCCTCTAAGAAATTTGCCATGTATTATTCAGAAAGCATTTAAAATTTTCAGTCCCTAAAATCAGTTTAAAGACATTAATTATGAAGTAATGCACATCAAGACTAAATCTTCCCTTAGCTCACTCCTTGTTTAGAGAGCATCTCTTCTTCATTTTTGTCATCTTCCACTCTAAATTCCCCATGGGTTCCTTAAGATATTAATAAAATCATCATCATCCATGATTCCAATACTTAAACCTTCATAGTAATCTTCAAACTCAGAATAAGATACTTCATTGGGGTTGCTGCAGGACTCTTCTAATGTTTCTAGAAATGATGACTTAATTTCTTCTTCTGTAGCTTTCCCTGTGAAAGTGTATTAGTCTATTAAATACATTTTAAAGAACAGTGAATATATAAAATTTAATATACTTCAGGCAAGAAACTTTCAAATTTTAGCTTGTGAGTATTTTTTCTTGAACAAATTCAATATTCTGATTTTGGAGCTATTGATTTATTTAATACCAGTTGCAGAAATCAAGTTACTTTAATAGCACGTGATAGCATTAAACACCAAAGAAATATCAACAGAAACAGTCAATTTCAATGGGTTATGAGATCAGGAAGATCATTTCTTTCAAATGATTTCAAAAACTGAATAATGTATTTGTAAATTAAAATTTGGTAATTCAGAAGTTATCTTGTAATAAAGCATTTATTTAATGTAATACAAGTTCAAAGCTCTAGGAAAACCTTAAGATGCAAGTTTGCCTTCAAAAAGTGTTCTGCAATTTACATATGTGTTCTAGTGACTTCAAGACTACACTTAAGATGATTTCGTAGCATTGAGAAAAAAATGGGAAAAAAAATATACCATTGTAGCATTAGAAAAAATTGCATGTGTAACATTCCTAGACCACCACGTGTCTTCACGTGCTACTACTAAAAACACCAGCAATATAAAAAATGTCCTTTCTTCTACAGGTAAAAAGAAAGGGTCAGGACACTAGGGAGACTTTCACAATGACTAGTTTGGTACATTGTGCTGTTATCTTAGAAAGTGACATACAAACATTTAAACTATTTTTTTCAATGGCAGATTTTAAACATTTTTGAGAATCCTGAAAAAATAATGAAGTTACCAACATTTCTTCTGTAAAGGATGACAATCCTGTCCCAGAAATGAATAATTTATTCAGAAGAAACTTCAAGTGCTGAGTACATTCAGTGTCAGTTGGAAACTTTGCATATTTTGACAGAAAACATTAATGTGAAAATGACAGTATCCTCCTAAGTGAAAACTACTAATATCATATGTGTCACTGAAAACTTATACACCAAAGCTGAGAAATAACTGCTTAAATGTAGACCTGCATGGGTAGGGTACTGCATATATGCAGTATTTGCAGCGTGATAAAAACCAAGTACTATAATTGCGTATATGAACTCCATTACTATTAATAGTCACATTCCAGATAATATATCATATTATAGGTCATCAGAGGGAAAAAATTCTACTTAACAGCTCAAGTCTAAGCCAATAGGAAAGTAGTATTTGTATTTGCAACCAATTTCTCAATCTGGTATCTCTTCTAACAAGATGACTTCAGTGGTTAGATTTTTTTGTTGTTCGTGTGAATTACCTGCCAATATCAGAGGATGTTTCTTTGCACAGTAACATTTTCTGATATCTACCATAGGCACGCTCCCAGTTTTGTTGAAATCTAGTTTCATATAAGCCTATATGGAAAAAGAGTTTCATATGAACATACAAGGAAAAAAAGTTGAAAGACATATGACCAAATACTTAATTACCTAGCATATATTTTTACATCTTGTGCAATGGATTACATCAATTTATGATTTTATGTAAGATACCAGAAAATTATTCTAGATTATGGAGTTCCATGATTAATTTGTCTCAACAGCTTTCACATCAAATGTGGTCCCCTCACCAACTCAAAACAAACAAACAAACAAACAAACAAAACCTGTCTTCTCTTCAAAGGTTCTAGCTCATCCTTAGAATCAAAAGTTAAGCTACTTCTGCGGCAAGTGCAGCTGCCCCCAACGGACAAACCACAAAACAAATAGAGCGTGCCAGAGCAGTCTGACCCCTCGGCCATTAAGCTGCACCTCCCAGTGCTTAACTGGTGCCTCAGGGTCTGCATTTGTGTTTTGTCGGGGCTTGTCCCCTCAACCCATCAGTGCACCCTCCACTAGGGTATAAATGGGGTCCTGCCTAAGAGACAGAGGAATTGATTCTTTGCAGAGCAGCAGGTCTGGCAGTTGACCCTCCCTTTGGACACGCCATCCAAGGACACTTCCATGGATTGAGTGAGCCTCGTGCCCCCTTTGGGCGAGTGGTATCTTGGGCA
>JAAGNO010025756.1:30115-49593 GCA_033439905.1 Ceryle rudis
TCCCTGGAGGTGTTTAAGAAAAGATTGGATGCTGCACTTAGTGGCATGATTTAGCTGATGTTGTGGTGTTAGGTCATCGGCTGGACTCGATGCTCTCAGAGGTCTTTTCCAGCCTCAATAATTATGTGATTTTGTGAAGTTTAATACATAAAGAGCTACAAACAAGACACAAAGCCATCCTTTCCATTCACAGTGGTTGCCACATACTAAGACAAGACTAAACTTTTAATCAGCTGAGGTGCAATGGCTAAGAGCACTATTTTACACAGCCTCTGTGCTAACTGTCCTGCACAGGGCTACAGGTGCAATGGTAACGAAACGTTACTTACGCATCATAACCCTATACAATGGGATTGTAAAGCCACTAGCCACCAGCCATTGCAAAATTTGTATTATGCATGTGTGCATGAATATATACCCACATAGCACACACTTTTCTCTAAACATAGCGAACAGAAGGGTTCAGTGCAAGTAATTATTTCAAGAGGGTAAATATCATCAATCATAAATTCATAGAATTGAAGAGCATCACAATATTTGTGATTACCTTGATATAATCCTACTATCGAAGCGTAACTTGTTAGAGAGCATGTTTTCAGTTAATCCTGATTTGGTCCTTATTCTGTGAAAGTAATGCATCATATTAATGACACATAGGCTCACAGAGAAATGTTACATAAAAATTAACTGTTTCTAAACAGCAAAAAAACATGAAATACAGTATCCTTGGCAACTGGCTGAGGAGATGTTCCCTCATATTTGTACTAGAAAGAACTCAGAGCTGTAATGTGGAAAGTGTTCTGTAATTACTTCATATGAAAGTACATTCACAGAAGGCACAGATATGATTGCGATATTTTCTTTACACTTATATCAAGAATTAAACCTTTACCACTCACCACATTTCCAAACATCAATGTGTTTTCTTGCAAAAATATCCAAGTCGGGGCTTCTTTACTCACCTAGATATGTTATATTGGCCATATTTCTAGTTCCAGAAATGGAGAATTGTCCATGTGATGGGTGTAAGACAATGAGACTTTTTTTAAGAATTCAAAGATGACATTTGTTGAGAAAGACTTTAGAGAAAGATGTTAAAATGTGCAAAGCAGGGATGTTTGCCTGCCTGTTGAGAAAGACTAACAGAACAGAAATCAGACCCATAGATTCATTTAGTTTTATGGATCACAATATTTTCTCAGTTTTTCTTAAGCCCTTGGAGTTACTATTTCAATACTCATGGGCCAGGAATGACACTTAATGACAATATGGTTATTTACTGCAGCAGAAATTGAAACGTGAAAGAGAAGTATGATTATATTATGAAGATCTCCATTAGCATTTACAGAGGCATATTTATGCACCTCGAGATAGGAATCTCTAAAAGGATATGGCAAGATTGCAAGCATTCAACAGCTCAGAAAAGGCTGGCAAAACCTGGTGATGAACAATATAAGCTTAAGAATGTTTTCCCAGGTTTTGTAAGCTCTATGAATCAATCATTACACATAGAGAATCCCCATAAAAAAGGTCCCACTAGGCAATTATGAGCATGGGGAGGCTACAAAAAGGCTTCACATGAAGCTGATGGATCCAAGGTAGAAATAAAATATCTGGAAAGGCAAAGGGACTTCACAGAGCCCAAGATAATAAAAAATACAGCAGAAAACATACTAAAAAAAAAAAGAAAAATATTAAAAGAAAAAAAAAGACCACTAGAGAAAAAACTTACTTTGTTTCATGCAGCATTCTTTTTCTAAAATGCATTGGTGTTGTCCCAAGTCCCAAAAGTCCATAAGCCTCCCTGTGAACATCAGCACGTGTGGATTGCTCTGGGTCACTTATAACAGCTCTGATCAAAAAGAGCAGGGAGAAGCCCCCTGAATATTAGTACTCTTGAAATTTTAGATCTTTCTCAGGAAATAAAACACCCAAGAATAACACAGCAATATAATCTTGGAGTTACCCATTAAGCTTGCAAAAATTTCAGTGTTCAATTTTTTGGTTTGTTTTTACATATTCTGAAGCCTACTAAATTGAAATCAAATATATGCAATAATATTCTGTTATGTACTACTATGTAGCAAATTTACATGTATATAAAATACACTTAATAGGTGTATATATAAAACATTTTTGTTTCTAGATGTATATAAATAATAAATCTTAGTATTACAAATGGTTTGGGGTTTTTTTCCTCATTTCCACTATTTCTGGAAAAATTCCATCATTGACTTTCTTTACCCATGGCTCCCTCCAAAATCAGTCACAACAGTTACTAGTACTGGCCAGCAACATCATCCAACAAAAACATTGGCACTTCCTCTCCCAAAGCACTGACTACCCAGCCCATAGAATCTCAAAGTCACAGGATATAGATGAACTGTTTTACAAACATTTTGATATTCTCAGTATCATTTTAACAAGTAAACAAAAGATGAGACCCTTAAAAATATATTAGATTTTTTTTTTGAGTTATTGAAATAGTTCATAATCAGAAGGAAAAAAACAATTTTTCACAGCTAGTATCATTTTATAAACTTGCTCTCTGATCTATGCAGATCCATCTTTGCATACATCAGTTATACTAATTTAACTGCAAGACTGCCTCTACTAAAAAAAAAAAAATCAAAACAAAATTAAAACACCTTTGTGTTCCCTTTAATAGATTTCTTTTCATACAACAGTTTTGAATTAATCTTCCCCAACTAACATCTTGCTCTCGGATACCAATTTGTTTGGCAATACTGGCACAGTTATATTTGGGACACAGATATTTTTTTTTTTTTTAATTAAAAGTTCATCCTGATGCAGCTGCAGCACTACTGAGTATTGTTTTGACACTGTCAACAGAAGGGTTCAGAGCAGAAGGAAGAACACATGGAAAAAATAAGGCAAAGCAGCTGAAGGAGGTTAAGCACAGAATGAATAGCCAGGATCCAAGATGCACAAACTTCTGTGTTTAATCCAACATGAGCAGAACTAAAACAGTTCAACATAAACAGCACATTTTAAAGACAATCTCTGTAATCATTGGCTTTAACTGTATCTTTGCAGAGATATGAACTAGGATAAGCATTTCTTTGAAAACTGGGGATTTCTGCACTGAATACTTCCATATTTTTAATCCTGCTACAATGACACTGGAATTTAACATTGTGTTTCATGACAATCTTGTTTCCTTCAGGCAACTTTCCTGATATCTCAGCTTTTAAGTAGCACAAAAGCACTAACAGACTCTTAAACAGTATCAGTCATTTAAACCATAGTTGGAACAGAAACAAAGAGAAAAATAAAATGGTGAAGTGCAATAGCATTTCAACCTCCAAGTCTTAAGACTGGGCTGAATGAACAGTACAGATGACTACAGAGATTCTAAACTAATTCTACCCATAGATAATTTTTTAGCAAGGGTAAGGTAACATGAAGCTTTATTAAACCAGATGTCACCATCCTACACTACCATAACCAGACAACTTGGATAAAGCCCTGAATTATTAAAGCATGCTTAAAAATGACAAGTTTGATGGCAATAATAAGGAAATATGGTTTCACTATGCTCATCTTTTCCTTTACTTTTCTTTCACTTTTATATATAAAGGAATCTTTCTATATCAAAGCAGTATTTTCTTGAAAGGGATAGCAACTAAGTTAGAAAAAGTCTTCCTGTACATCCTTGATCCATTATTATGCCTTTTTTTCATACCTGCTCAACACTAGTATAATACTGTTTATGCCTGATGGGTATTGTGTCAGTATTAATAAAGGAATATTAATAAGCTAAGGTTCTTAGAACAGACAATAAATACTGAAAAAGTGTAATTTGTAACAGCAGGCATCGATATATTTTGCTGTGGTGCAAAAGGGGCTATTTCTGAGAACAAATGCTATTGTAAAGCCCTTAAATTAGGTTTGGTTATAAAATTAAAAATTATTCACAGAAAAAAATAAAAATATACTTATACATGGCTTACTTACACTTTAAACTGATCTTTTAAGTTAAATTGAAATGACTTTTCATTTTGAAAATGTAATGTTCTTATTTTGAAAATACATATTACTTTGCAAATAATAACACTATGTAAGACTTGGAATGAATGATCACAACACCTCTTAGGCAAGAAAAACCACACACTCAGCAATGGGTGCAAGCTTGAACATAGGAGATTCCATGTACACATAAGGAGAAACTTTTTCATGGCGAGGGTGACAGAACACTGGAACAGGCTGCCCAGAGAGGTTGTGCAGTCTCCTTCGCTGAAGGCATTCAAAACCCACCTGGCTGCGTTCCTGTGTGACCTGATCCAGGTGATCCTGCTCTGGCGGGAGGGTTCGACCAGATATCTTTCAAGGACCCTTCCAACCCCTAACATTCTGTGATCTAGATTCTTCTGTAGAGAAAACTGAAATTCTACATTATAAATTCACTTACCTAGATAATTGATCCACCATCACTTGTTCTACTACAGCCTGTTTTTTCCTTTCTGCAGCAAGATCCTCCTACAATGAAAAACCAACTGAGAGCAGAGGAAATACCTAACACCAGACATTTCAAAAAATAAATTACACTTTAAGATAGCATTCAGAGGTCAGAATCTTACCAATGACACAATTAATCTTTATTTTGTCTTTTTGAATACAGAGTTCTACTTGCCTAACAAATACAAAAATACTATTCTTTGCTTCATACTGAAATTGTCTATGCACATTAGTTGTCAATAAATATAAGTCTAGTATTTCTGTTGACAGCCAGCATCCTTATCTCCATATTTTTTCCAATAAATTCTGTAAGTACAATGAGCCTGAGGAAACTTCCACTATTCCAGTTTTCATGGTTGACATGGATTCAAACTCAGAGAATTAAACTTTACCTCCAGCAATATTTAGTCAAAAGAAATATTTTAAGACTTAGTCTCCATGCACAATTTTTATTTGCTGCATGCCACAATAATTTCCTGCTGGCCAATCTGAAAAACCTTTCAGGAACGATCATCCTAGTGGGAAAGGTGATATAAGATGATATTATTGTTTTTATTAGAGCAACACTAAACCGCAACCTTGTGCCATTCACTATAAAGTGCTCAGGATCTGATCACTGTTTCATAAAAAGAGAAACCAAAGCACAAGAGGATGTCCCAGGACAGCATGAAGGCTACTGGCAACAACCAAGCCCCAGCATCTCTCCTTATTTTATCTTCCAGATTTCTGAACTTTTTCACTGCACTTAAATTTGCCTTTAAATAAAAATAAACTGTACATGAGAAAAGAGAGATTACTGTTATTGAAGTGGTTTACCAACCTCTTTGACAACTTTGTACACATTCTGAAACTGAAGAATTGAGGTATTTTTCTGATTGTTTTGGTTGGGGTTTTTTTCACCACACAATTCTTGTGTGCAAATCAAATTCTAGATACATCAAGCTTTCCCATGGCTGAAGAAGAAACTGAAGCTGGTTCCCAGACACCAGGTCGGTGTAAGGGATAATTCCTAATTCCACAGGGATGTTATGGGTATAATTCACAGTCTTCAAGTAAATTCTGATTGGTACTAGCCAAAAAACCAAACCAAAACAACAAAAATCCCAACACCCAACAAACCAAACCAAAAAAACCCAACAAATAAATAATGTAACACCAGACCAGCTGGTGCTTATTCAGAACTGATTTTAAGCTTTACATGATTTCTGAATTAGACAAGATATGACACTTTTTAGCTCGCTTTTGTATATCATTTTTGCACCTATTAGAAATACACAGTGCTTTATTCCAAGTTAATAAATATTTTCCCATTAACTGTTGTAAAAGATGTATTAAAAAGCATTACATAAAGGAGGATGCAATGATAATACAGAGTATTGTTTGTTAAAACACAACTAACTTCATGGACCTGAACTTACAGAGCCAAACCAGCTAGCCTGTAGAAAAGAAACTGATTTTAAATAAATGAAACCTTGCACCTTGAATTTCAGTTGAATACTAGGTCAATAAATGCTCACTTCCATGGCACATCTTCCTCTGAACTCTTAGACAAAAACTCTGCTATGAATTTACAAAACTGCTGACACAAACATTGAACTTGCAGCAGCTCTCACTGGTTAAAAAGTAGTAACTCTTGTTCATAAAATAAGATTCTATGGAGAAAAACCTTCTTAAAAAAACCCCTCATTTTATTATATATAGCATCTACTGGCAATCGCACGTGTACTATATTCTGTCTTGAATAAGGGAGTTTTAATTTCAAACTACAGAAAAAGTAAGAGATATTCTACATTAACTTCTGAATATTTGTAATGCTTACAGTAAAAGAAAATTTTTAAAGTGGGTATTCTTAAGCATATTTTTAAAGCACCTTAAAATCAAATGCCAACAATTGAGGCAACGTAGACCATTAATTAATATGTATACAGTTATCACTTCCAAGTTTTTCCATTATTCCTACTACCATTAGAAACTTGAACCTGAGAGAACCTAAGCGATGCTCCTAGAAAGGGACAGCCAGCCTGTGCAATCATGAGTGCTCATTATTAACAAAAGGGCTTCTAAAGTCCCAGTGACACCTTGCTCAGATACCTACTGGCTTCCTTTTAAAGCATGCCAGCTACCACGCACCTGTTATTTTGCAGTCCTGCACTGCTCCCTTTCTCAGTGTTTTCATCTTACTTGATTTAGCATTAAGCATTAAATTTCTCGTGGCTTAGTACTCCATGAGAAAGTTAGAATGCTCTGTTCAACAATACCTTCAAAAAATAATTATGAAAGCCATCACTCTGCATATGCAAATACTGAATCATGCAATATCAAACCTCAAGGTTTCTTCATCTTTGTAAATAATCCTAAATTCAAGGCTTAGCATTAGATGGGCAAGACTCCTATTGTTCAGTCCAAAAAAAAAAAAAAAAAAAAAAAAAAAAGAGTAAAAATCATGTCTACGTAAGGAATTAAGAGTGAAATCTTGGGTACACACAGGTAAGTTTTAATTCCCCCCTACACATGCCATACTTGTTTTCAAGGCTCCCTCCTTCCCAACATCAACAGTGATGAAGAACCTGGAAAGCATCTGACAGGATCAGAGCCAAAGCAACTGGAAGGAGAGGTTAAGGTAGCTTGAGTTTATCTAGTTTGCAGAAGCAGAAGCTACATGAGGCATTACAAAAACATCCCACAACCAAAGTTACAAATACGACAGAATCAAGGTTTTTTTGACAGTAGCCAGCAGTATAATAGGAGGTGAAGGTTACACACTGAGCCTTGGGAGGCTCACAATGAGAATGTATCACAGGAAGATGTTGCCTAGAGATGCTGTAGAAGCTCCATCCTTGGAGTTTGAAGACTCAGCCAAAGCCATGTGTGACCCAATGAACGCCAGCAATGGAGCCCATACAGCTTACAGGACCAGTTCTCATCATATAATCCTTTTCAGGAGTTAACAAGAGAAAACAGTCTGCCTACTGTAGAAACAAGTCAGAGTAAAAACTGATGGAATCCTCAAATCCATGGATCGTGGAATACAGGCTCAGGTACAAGCTACAGACCAGAGGAAATGTAACACTATACTCAGATTCACTCACCTCACTCAGTTAATCTTAGTTGCATGCATAGATTTGTATTTATTATTCATAATTTGCATTCTTATTTATATACATTACTGCATAAAATACAAGCATTGCAGATAAGATTTTTACAAATTCCCACTGGATTGTTTAGTCCAGACCCCACTGAAATAAATGTTTAAACTCCTTGACTTCAATGGGTGCAATTACATACTAGGACCAAATCAAAGGCCTAACTTCTGTTGAACATCTGGGAAGTCATTCTACAAGTCTAGACAGTTAACAGCATAAAACCAGACAAAATACTTACAGCTGCTGATTTCCTGATACTGTGTTGCATATTATAAGGTTTGCTCGTGTAGCACTGTTGCAGAAGAGCTTTTTTGTCAAGGGCTGTAAGACCATCATTATGTGCATCTTCAAGCTGTGTACCCTACACAAAAATATATTCTTTTCATAAAACAAATTTAATGATTTGTAAGAACAAAATTAAAAAAAAAAAACCAAAACCAAAACAAACCCCACTCCACTTAAGACATTTTCCTCAACGAAAGTACTTTTTTCTTTAAGTGTCCACTTCTTCCACTTCATTCTAATTAGAAACAGTAAAGAATTTTTTTAAGCCTAGGCTTCTACAGAAATGCTCTCTACTCTTTCCTTCTATCTTGTGAATACTTAACCAGCTTTCAACTATATTGAAATAAAGAAAATCTCAAAAATACCATGTTCCTACAAGCTTTATGAAAATCTGCAGCGTGTCAGAGAAGGTAGACTGCTAGTACCTCTATGAGGAGGGCAAGAGCCCATACTTTTCGGTTCTGCTCAAGAACAGCCAAGAGAAAGCAGCAGATCTTCCATTATGCATATAGCCTGAAGATCATCATTGCAGGAATGCTACTTTCTGACCACCAAAAAGGTTAAACACAGTGTAGAGAGGGAAGAGCCAAAGCATACTAGTGAACTGGGTCTACCAGACATGTAAATCAGTTTGAGGATATTAAGGAAATATCTTCTACATGAAAGATATCAAGAAAACCAACCAAGTTGTTTATAGAAGTCAAGAAGGAGAGAACATGACAAAGAAACCAAAGGAGTAGGTTTTGTTAGGTCTGCTCCTCTAGGAGGAGCTTCTTTTCAGAAAATAAAAGTTATTACAAACTCCACTAATCAGATATTTTATCTTGAAATCTAAAGGGGTTTTGATTTATTAATTTGATCCAGTAGTGATAATATCTAAACCAGAAGGATTTTCTGCTACACAGTATATTAAAATCTGTCATAAAGACACACATAATGACACACATGGCTTCTAGTCCTTAGCAAGTATCTTTCCAGAACCCAAAAATCACCAGAATAAGCCAGTCTTACTTTTTCTCTCCCACTATACACTTAGCACCTATTTCTTCAGTTTTAGATTAACTTGGCTTCTCCTGTAAATGTCCTTTTGATAGACCTGCAGCACAGTACATAAAGGAGTCACTCCTTTGAAAACACATGACATAACGGTGTCATACTGGTACGAAAGAGTGGAATCATTAATAAAAGTTAGAAAAAAAATAATCGTACAACAAATCCCCAGAACTGACAATCTTAACTGCCACCAAACATAAAACTAAATTTAACAAAATTGGTTTTTTTCACTCAATTCTTTTACTCACAGAATATTTACTTACAGGTACTTTCAGGTTCTTCAAGTTTTATCTGAACACTAGAAGTGTGACTATAAGAGGAGAAAGCCCCTTTAAAACTATCAACACGTGTAAAACAATAACAATTTGTTAAGCATATCTCTGTCTTACATAAGACCTTCCCTTTTCATTCTACTGAATGTGAAGCAAGTAAAATCAGTAAACTCATTACTCATCACAAACCTTCCCTCTGAAAAGCAGTAAGCACAGTAATTTCCTCAACATCTGCACACTTAACTTTTCATTAAGATTCTTTTATGGTCATCTACCACCAGCACAGTCTAACATTCGAGCAATCCTCACAACTCTTCCTTACTTTTGTTTCCTGTTGCCTTACACCTACAATGATATATCTTGCTCTGTGCAACGACCCTTCTCCACTATCTCTTCCAGAACAAGAGGGAAGTTTCCACTGATCTACCTTTGTTTGTTGTCTTAGTTTTAATTTAAAAACACAGAAGAAACCTGGCAGAATTAATACAGCTTGCAGTCCATCCATAATGGATCTTATACATCAAAGCAAAATGTACATATCTTCCATTATTTTAACCCCATATTTCTTTCTATTTTCAGTGTTAATAGTTCTGAGGTACAAATCACATTTTTCACTTCTCCATTTTAAGTCCTATGTATAGTGATAATTGAATAGAAAAATAATTAATACACTTCCATATTTTAAAAAATAAAAAAAAGCTTGAATATATTTCAATACTTGGAAACAACATTTTATCAAGACCTTTCTGCTGTCTTGTATCTTCTTCAGCTGCAAACTCTTCCCTATCAATCATGTTAATCCTCATGCTCAGACTAGAGGTGGCACTATGAGGGCAAACTTCACACTTCTTACCAGGGAATACAAGCATACTTGGATTTTCAGAGCACCTCAGTCTCTCCACTCTGGAACAACTGTAACAAGCTTTCTATATTTTACTTCCTACTCAACATTAAATGCTGAAATTACCTCTTTTTCTTTCTTCATAATAAACCCATGGAAAAATTACATACATGCAAATCTCTCCAAACACTCTAATGAAATACCAGCGTAGAGTTCCTTTTTAAAAATGCAATTACTTCTTTGCCAGCTACCTTTATTGAAGCTTCTGGACACTGGGGGTGGTCTTTCTTCTTTTCTGCAATTCTCTGAGAATACTGCTTATATTCTTCTTTCATATCTGCTTCATACTGATGATATTTCAGTTTATATCTGTCTGTTGGGGACGGCAGATTTTCTGGTATTGTCTTCTGCTCCAAAACAGAATGCAAAAGCAAAGGGTAATCAGTATAAAAGCCTCTGGTTGATCTATTGAATGATAACAGCATTATTATAAATGCCATCCAGCATAACTTCTGAAACTTCTTGACACTATGCCTCACATTAAGAAAAATACAAATGACTGGGTATTTTCATTGATTTCTTCATATTCTGACTTTTTTAATGTAAAAGGTACACAGTCAAATGGTTTTGCATCACTTTTAAATAAGCCAAGGTTCAGTGGTTCTGTCCTGTAAGATGATGTTATAGATCAACTAAAAGGGGAATTCTGACATTTGATTTTGGATGGCTGAAAATGGGCTGATGGATTTTTTTCAGTCAGAAGTTCTAATATTCTTGAATGGCAGATGAGTCTTAGTACTGGGACTTCCTTCCCTAGAAGGACGTCTGCTGCAAAAGCTAAGTACCTTCCTAAATTTACGTCCATTCCAGTGGTCTGCACAACGGAGGCCAGATCACTAGAAACAGCAGCAATGACAAAAGGCCAACACTTCATTCTTCTTTCTATCCTTGAATAAGACCTTCAATATTTTAGCGGTATTCCTTTAACACTAAAAAAACTAAGATGGCGTTATCTAGGATCGCTACTTGATACATCTCATCTTGCAACAGCAGTGTAACAGTCCTGTTCTAGAAAACTGTTTCTCAAAAACCCCAAAGATATACGTCCTTAAAAAGGAAGCTTTCTCTTTCAAAAGAGGATCCACATTCCTTCACTGGTTAATTCCTGAATGATAAGACTATATTTAAATTATTCTTCCAAAAGTGACCTATTTTGGGAAGACTTACTTACACAGTCTTACTGAAGAAGCTGGAATATATCTTGGTAAAGGATTGCTCAGTCAGGGACCCAGAAGAAAGCAATGCAGAAATAAAGGCCACTCAGATGAATACATTAAAATATTTTAGAACTGCTTGAAAATCTTCTTCACAAAAAAAGAAGAGGAAGAAGAAATAAAATAAAAAAATAATAATAAAAAAAAAAGAGTCAGGCAAAAAGAGAGAGAGAGGGAGAGCAAAAGAGGGTAAGTGAACAGAAGAGATATTCCTGCACATTCAGCTCTTCAGTATTTAAGACATAATAAAGGCAGAAAGGAAGCAACAAAAGATAAAGGAAAGCAGAAAAGAAAGGGAGAAAGACCTCAAGAAACAGACAAAGCCATACCAGCCTTCCATTCACCTTCCTGCAGCTAGACAGAATTACATGTATGAACTTCATATTTTTAAAAAAAATTATAAAACAAGCAGTGAAATTATAGGCACCCAGACCTAAAGGGACTATAGCAACTCAAATACATTTGCACTGCACACTTAATGCAGTACAGAGGAAAATACCCTATCTGTGGTTACATGTTTACAGTTACCTCTTAAAACATGCATAAATACCTCTGTTGGGCACATAGATATTCTGAAAAGTAGTACACTCTCAGTCCATTATTTAAAAATAATACTTCACCATTTCATTTTTAATTTAAATGTTGGGTTTGGTTTTTTTCAAGTTCAGAAACCATTTTGTTATATAGGAAAATGTATAAAATTATTATCTTGGCTGATTCACCTCGAGCTTCGGCCAATTTGGAGTCCTGCCCTACAAGCTGCTATAGTAGTCATTAGTCAAGGGGCACAGGTTATGTATGTATAAATTAATTAATAATATTTTTTTCCTCCTAGCTACATATCTGTTTTAAACACACTCATTAGAGTATTTCTTAGGTCTACATAAGTTAAATATTTCTGAAATCATGACTTTTTAAACAGTATATTTTCCAGTTCTTCCAAAAAGATGTAACATTGGTATGTTAGGATATTTCCTGCACCCTAACCAAATAAAAAGATACTACTAGTAGTGAGATTTTTACCGTGTTTATGTACAGTGCACGACTATGACAGAAAATAAAACATTAATTAGTTTAAAGCTCTAGATATCTGATCTCTTCAATATATAGGGACTACAAAGAGAAGACTACTGATTGCAGTACTTCAGTATTTTCTCTTTAATTGTCACATTTGAAACTCAAAATACTAACAGAACAACAGCAGAGTAAAAGAGTTTCTCCAATAACCTAGTTCCTATCACACAAAGTTAAAAACATATGGCATTTTCAGACTGTATACTGTAGTACCCTACATCTGAATTGCTAATGTTAATTTTGTCCGTGGTTCTTTTTTTTTTTTCCAGTTACTTTACCTCTATTTTCTTCTGACAAGATTTTCGGGACACCTGTTTAAACTAAAGGAAAAAAATAAATTAAATGTGTATCACGATCAAATAAAAAAATGTCACATTCATTTGTTCAAATTTAATTTGGATATTAGAGTTCAAAGAAAATTTTTTCCTGCATTCAGGGAACTGTAATAACTGAGCAATTAAATTAATTCTTAAAACTGTTATAATGGATATTGATCCTGAACAGCACTGTACTGTACTATAAATCAGAATGTTAGCATCTAGACTACTGATTTTCCTTTTAAAACGTCTCATATTAGTGGTGTTTATTAGTCATCCAGGGGAAAAAACATGCTGATATGTGATCAGGAAATTTTAACAATAGAAGTGCTCTGACAAATTGAAGGTAATTCCAAAGTCAACAAGACACTTCTGTTTTAAAGACAAGAAACATAGTAAAAACCCTATGAAATGGCTGCATGTCATTCCAAAAGTTTCTTTTTCACCAAAAGTAGCTATTCTTCCATAGAAATAATATTTACTGTTCGTAAACTTGGGATTTGCCTTCAATCGTACACTTACAGACTGGTTTTGATCTTACCTTTACGATTTTTGTACGTTCCACTTTGTTTAGAAAGATAAACCACAGTTACATGTTACCTCAAAACTAATAAAAAAAAAAAAAAGCATCTTTTCCAAAACAAGTACAATAAAATGATAAGTGTATCAACCAACAAAGAAGAGGTAAGGTATATAAGAAGATAGGATTTTTGAAATATTCTAGAGGCTTCTCAGTAAAAAGTACTTTGCCAAAAACATTTTTGATCAATAGCACTTGGAGACAAGAGTTTAATGAAAAGAAAAAAAGAGAACATGTTTAATAAAGCTAAGGATGCTTTTCTAAGTTACTGCTAAAGAGGCATATTTAAAAGACATTTGTAGCAACAGACTGACCTGTTGAGCCTGATGATGCTGTGCATATGGTGTTTGTAATGACGTTCTCCAATCTGTAGATGAATCTAGAGGGCATGTATGAGGATAACTTCCACTGTAGGGTACGTAATAGTCCTCATCCTAGAATTAGAGGGGAAAAAAAAAAAAAAAAGCACAAGCTAGTTGGTTTATATTCATAGAATCATAGAATGGTAGGGGTTGGAAGGGACCTCTGGAGATCATTAAGTCCAACCCCCCTGCCAGCGCAGGAACACCCACAGCAGACCACACAGGAACAGATCCAGGCAGGTCTTGAAAGTCTCTAGAGAAGGAGACTCCACAACCTCTCTGGGCAGCCTGTTCCAGGGTTCCACCACTCTCACAGTGAAGAAGTTTTTCCTCATGTTGAGGTGAAACTTCCTGTGACCATTACCTCTCGTCCTATCACAGGGCACCACTGAAAAGAGACTGGCCCCTTCTACTTGACACCCACCCTTCAGATATTTGTAAACTTTAATAAGATCCCCACTCAGTCTTCTCTTTTCCAGGCTAAACAGCCCCAGGGCTCTCAGCCTTTCCTCATAAAAGAGATGTTCCAGACCCTTAATCATTAGTATTTCTTTGTCTCTCTTGAACTGGAGAGACCAGATTTGAACACAATACTCCAGATGTGGTCTCACTGTTGCAGACTAGAGGGGGAGGAGAACCTCCCTCAGCCTGCTGGCCACACTCTTCTTTATGCACCCCAGGACACCATTGGCCTTTCTGGCCACAAGGACGCATTGATGTTCCATAGATAACTTATTGTCTGCCAAGGTCCCTCTCCATGGGGCTGCTTTCCAGCAGGTCTACCCCTAATCTGTACCAGTACACAGTGGTTTTCCTCTCCAGGTGTAGGACTCTACACTTATCCTTGTTGAACTTCATTAGGTTTGCCTTTGCCCAGCTCTCCAGTCTGTCCAGATCAAGTATCTATGTGATATTTTTATAAACTCCAGAAACACATGAATTCTAAAAACTATTCAAGACAAAATTAATTTATAATTACCTCTTCATCAGAATCTCCCAGCCTCCCTAGATCTAGGCATGGCACCCTGCAGGAAGTTAAAACACTTTTAATAAGCACTACATTCTCTTATTTCTCAATTACAGTAAAATCAAACTGCCTATTAGTTATTTTTATTAGCTCCTTTACAAAAACTCCCCTGCTATGAGCAGTTTCACTACAACTGGAGATGGCCTATTTGGCAAATCTCTATTGCTTCAGCTCAGGAACTGGCCACTGAGCTTTTCCTCAGCTGCAGAGTACCCTGGCAGCCGCCAATGGCTCCTGCAAGGTCCTTCTTCATTCCCAGCAAGCCCATCCTGGCTTCTCTTCTCTTCCCAACAGGAGCTGCTGCAACACGATCATAAGTCAGGGATTTCTTATTCCTGTCTTCTGCATCAGGTTTGTATCCAACATCCTTCTATAATCAGTCATCAGAGAGGCACCGGGGAAGCAATAGCTCCTTGGGATGCAAACCTTCCAAACTTTTTGGAAGAGACTAACACAGTGAAGGCCGCCTATACTTCATCTGCTTAAAAAAATTAAAATACCTCAAATTCATCAAAGCATATATGTGCCTTCTGCCCTTACTCCAGGTATATGCTGGAGCACCAGAAATACTTGTTTTTAATATTTTACCAGCAGTATTTCCAAACAACCCTATTATAACAAGATTACTTCTTGGATTAAGAGTGCTCTTTAATTTCTAGTCTTTTTCAATAGAGAAAGACTGACAGTACACAGTCACTAAGATTTTAAATTGTATAAGCACTATAGAAAATAGACCCTTCACAACAGTTTCTCTGTAATTTTTATTGTATACCTGCAAAGAAGGCCAATAGTTGAAAAATGTTTTTCTCTTTTTGCAGACTATCATAATAAAAATATTTTTTAAAACCTAGGTAATAAATAAGAAAGTTTTAAGTTCTGTTAAGCTCAACTAAATGTAAATCAACTTAATTCCAATGTAAATAATGCATCAAATATTCCCCTCTAAATATAAATCATAGAAAACAAACCTTTGATGGCAAAATTCATGGAACACTGAATTGCACACCAACACAAACGCAAATGCATTGTGTTAATAATGCACCATTAAACAAACTGATCAGAAATAGAAGCAGACTTACTCTGGTGGGCGAGGACCATGAGTAGCCTGTGTATCTGGTCTCCAGCCCTAAAAGAATGACACATTATTACATACCTATGGGGATCAGGATTAAAATACATAGTTCTCTCCTTCAGCTTCCCCTAGAATATTTAAAATTAATGTCTTAAAGTATCTGTCCAATATATCTAACTAAGATGCTACTAACGAAAGGACAAAACAAAAATTTTTCATTGAAAGTTGAATCTTACATATCATGAGACTAAAAGACTGAATATCCATCACAACAGAAAGACTTGCAGCCATTACGAATCCAGAATGCATATAGTATCCATATCAGCTATTAATAATGCATTAAAAATCATCCAAGCTCCTGAGGCTCTGTACAATCACTGCTAAGTTTTAGGTCACATCGTCTTCATTGGTTGGCAACCAACCCCTCAGCCAACCCTTAACCAAAACCACAATACCAACAGTCAGCTGGTTAGCAAGGAGCTAGCCCAGCCCCCAAAGAACCCTGATACTTGGTGTAAACTGCATCATCTCAGCTTTAGTATAGCAGCACATGATAATGACAAGGCAGCTTCTGTACTCACTTTACTTATTTTGCATGGCTGTGTACCACTCCAATCTCCAAACTCAACTGAGCACGAACACGGCTAAAAAAGATTTGAGCCAAAGATCCTTCAACCCCACTATGGCTTTCTTAAAACAGCCAATAGCAAGTCCATGGGGAACACTGTTTGACTGAAGCAAGCACATAGTAACAATTCACCCAACTGGCCTTCCAGTCAGAAAAGTGTGGTTCAAGGCTGTTCTGAACCAGGGCCAGCATCTTTGTTTTCACACTCTTCAGCTCAGGGATCTCGGCATCATAGCCTGACAGAGCAGACATCCTATTTCCAGCGGTGGCCTAACACCTTTCACGATTTAAGGGCAGTCACAGGACTGTAACTCCTTTCTTGTCACACACCGTTATAGCCTGCTCCTGAAACAACAGCAACACTACCCTCTAGTGCCTTCAAAAAAGGGTATTCAGGTTTCACAAACTGAACTCTCTCTCCAGTAAGGTCGAGCATATAAACACCACCACCTTGTGGTAAATATGTAAAAAATCGTTAGATCTAACACGATTTAATCCTATTCTTAAAACTAAATACAGTGCATGAAATCACAAGTATGGATTTTTTTTCTCTACCAATTCAACTACTGTAAGATAAAGAACATATCACATTCTAGATGTTAAAGTCTTAGTGTAATTTCTTTTCCAGAAGTCATTGAACGAGGAGGAAAGCAAACAAGTCACCCTGAAGACTGTCCACATTTACAGGGTGAAGCACATAGTTTCAACCTAATTTTAATCTATGATTTATTTTTGCAAGCCACCAAGGATCAGGTGGACTAGGTAGCCTAAAACTGAAAACTGAGGGGCATAAGAAAGGTAAGAAAGAAAGAGATGAGAGATTATAGAAAAATGGGCATTTCTTTTCTTTTACAATCTACACTAAACTCCCCAGATGTTTTTGTTGTACACAGGTATTTCATTCTCAAAAGACTGGTTAAAAGGTAACTTTATAATACTGATGTGATATAATTTACAAAAGGTCCTTTTTCATCCCAAATCAAACAGAAAAAGGAAAACAACAACTTGGCAGTGAAACTCCAAGAATTCCTAATGGGGTCATCCAACTAATAAGGAAGCTAAATGAGTCCTTGGGAGCTGAGGGAAGATTACCAATTAACTTTACTTCCTGAACGTAAATCAACTATGATTAACAATATTAACCTTTACCTTAGCTATAATAAAAACAATGGCCCTCAGAAACTAAGACTGTATTTGTACTGATCAGGCTTTTAAAAGTCAGCCTGTAAGTTTCTGCTACAATGACCTCCTGAGGATTGCACCTTATCTCAAATCTCAGACTATTAGGAAAACCTGGAAAACAAAATTCCCCATCATACTGAATGTAGAGCTATGCGATTCCTTTTACACATCGATCTGTAATGATGCCTTTTGAAATTATGTTTTGGGGGTTGTTTTATTGTGGTCTTACAAAACAAAAGCATAAGACATACCTATTACCAGTTCCACCAAGAGCCTGAGACAGCTCAGAGTACAGGCTCAAGACTCTATTGTTCTTAATTGCAAGCACAAGTTCATTCCCAAATTCTCCATATCCCAGTTACGTATCCAGAATGTCAGTTATTTTAGGACAGCAGTTTTTATTGGAAATTCTCACAGTCATTTGAGAATGTATCATACTAAAATATCACTTTCTGACAAAAATAATTTATTTACAAGTTTCCATCTCTCAGAAAACATGCTAACCTCAAACCAAGAACCTTCTCAACTATGATTAAAATATTTGTTAAAATGTCAAAGTAAGGAAGGAAAATAACCACGTCTTCTGTTAACATACCTGACGTTTCTTCCCGCTTGATGACAGCTGAGCCTGCCTTCGAGGGGACGCAGCAACTCCTTTAACTTCCAAATCCATGCAAATACAATGACAGCCTTCAGAACAAACTAAAACCCAGAAAAAAGCTATTGAGAAAATTATGTATTTTTTTATGGAAGTATTTTTGAAAAAACACCCTATTGCATTAGGAAAAAGTCAGTATCACCAGTATTTTGGGTATTGTCTTCAGCAAGCAATGAAATGTTGCTGGCTTCCCTTTTTCGTTGCCTCTTAATTTCAGTCTTTCCTTACTAATGCTTAACCACATTCCTGTTCAAATTTACATCTTTGCCTCAAGTTTAACTCCCTCTTTCCCTTATGCTTCTCAATACCTTCTTATACCAGCATCACCAATTTGTTACCCCTTGACAACATCCGATCTTTTTCACTCTTCACTTACAGCTGCTGCCTGGCACTTAACTGCACCATACCCCAGGACCAGTTTTTTTCAGGAAGACATAAGGACCTTCCTTATGCACAGCTGGTCTCCAAAAGCCCCCAGAGTGACAGTTTATCAGTACATTACCTCCAGCTCTGCTGCCTTCTCCTTGCACCCAGACAGTTTTGAACCCAAAGCCTATCATTTAGCTCCTTGAAATCAGATGCTTCATCTTCAACACACCATTCACAAAAGCTGACCCCGTTTCTACCTCCTGAGCAAGTTTTAACTCCCCAAAGCTCCTTTCCTTCACCAAACAGGACAGCTGCAGGGCCTCCTCGGAGATGGCCACACAGCTGCTCACCTCCGGGACCAGACCGGACAGGGCAGGACAGCCTTCCTGCCATAGCCTCTTGCTCTGAGCACTTCAAACAACCACTCTCTGCACACGACCTTAAGCATCCTCTCAATCGAAGGTATAGTGGCAAGACAGCGTTGATGCATTCAATCGCTAACACATCGACATAACTTTATCACAAACAACAATGCCGTAAGGGAAGAAACAAACATCGTGGGCTTAGACAGCTCCAGGAAAACGCTGTATCCTTCAGGAAGCGGCCTGCGGCAGGGGGGCCCGCGGCCGAATTCCAAGCAGGGCAGGGCTTGGCCGAGCGCTGGCCGGCTCCCGGAGCGGGCTCCCGGAGCGGTCTCACCGGAGCGGTCTCACCGCCGTGGCGCGACGGGCCGCTCACAGCTGACGGAAAGAGCCCGCCCCCTTGCGTCTCCATAGTAACCGCGCCCCGCCGCGGGCCCCGTTGTCCCGGCTGCCGCAGCCCCGCCCGGACGCCGCTTGAGGGCGGCGTTTTGGTTAGCTTC